>VUQK01029695.1:35006-52015 GCA_015106715.1 Bujurquina vittata | reverse complement strand
TATATATATATATATATTATTTTTTTTTAATAAATCCCTACCCCAGATACTGGAAGTGTTCCTCTCATTCTTTTCATTTCGCACCATGCTACCTCACTGTGTTTATCTATTCGCTTTTATATTTGTATTTATGTTCTTGCTATCAAACTTAGACCTTCTTAACAGTTTGTGTTATAAACACTAACAATAAAGGCCTATTCTATTCTATTCTATTCTATTCTATTCTATTCTATTCTATTCTATTTTAACTACTAATCATCAGTGAACCCAAAGGGACATAAATAGACCGTCGTACATGCCAGTTAATTTTTTGTCAATCATGTCAATACTCCCATTTTCGAAAGTAACAAAAACTATTGAGTAAATGTAGTGGAATAAAAAATATATAATTTGAATCTAAAACATATTTCTCATACAAAGCACAAGTACATCGGTGTGGTATTTAAGTATGGCAGCTGAATAAATGTACTTGATACATTGCGTTTCTATAAGGATTTTTTAAAATTATTTTTTGCCTGCTGGTCAAAATGGGGTTGTTTTTGTTGTCATCCATTTAACAAATAACATGAAATTCAGCCATCACAGTCACAAAGTCTTCTTTGCGTTGTCAGTTATTACAGTTTTGTGTTTACTAATTTTTTCCCCCTGTTTCTGTTAGGTTCCAGAGTGGATTTAGGTATCTCAGTTTAATTTTTTCGACCTGTGCTCGAGGCACAGGTTGAGGAGGAGGAGTCGTGGCAATCATCCATTCCAGCTTATTAATTAATCAAACACCCAGACATAGTTTTAATTCTTTTGAAAGCCTGACTCTTAGTCTTATCCATTATCCACCGGGTCCTTGCTCAGAGTTTCTGTCTGATTTCTCAGACTTTTTATTGAATTTAGTGCTCAGTTAAGATAAAATATTTATAATGGGTGATTTTAACATCCACATAGATGCTGAAAATGACAGCCTGAACACTGAATTTAATCAATTATTGGATTAAAGTGGCTTCTATCAAAATGTAAAGGAGCCCACCCACCACTTTAATCATACTCTGGATCTTGTCCTGACATATGGCATAGAAACTGAAGAATTAACAGTATTCCCTGAAAGCACCCTCCTGTCTGATCATTTCTTAGTAACATTTACATTTACTCTCATGGATTACACAGCAGTGGGGATTAAGTTACAGTAGAAGTCTTTCTGAAAGTGCTGTAACTAAGTTTAAGGCTATAATTCCTTCATTATTATGCTCTTCAGTGTCATGTCCAAACACAGCGCAGAGCAGCTACCTAAACTCTGCTCCCAGTGAGGTAGATTATCTCATCAATAGTGTTACATCTGCATCGGAACTACTTTGGATACTGTGGCTCCTGTGAAAAGGGAAAGCCTCAAATCAGAAGGGCCTGACTCCGTGTACAATTCACAAACGCACAGCTTAACGGCAGCGCTTCTCTGTGAGGCTGCAACGCCGCAGATCACTTGTCTCCCCATGTATGTGTTGATTGTATTGTCTTGATGAGTGTTCTGAAACCTAATTTCCCTGACGGGACCTTCCCCAAGGGATCAATAAAGTTTAATCTAATCTAATCTTAAAGCACATAACCTGTAAGCTGGAGAGGGAATGGCGTCTCACTAATTTAGAAGATGCTCATCTAGCCTGGAAAAAGTTTGTTGCTCTATAAAAAAGCCCTCTGTAAAGCCAGGACATCTTACTATTCATCAGTAATTGAAGAAAATAAGAACAGGTTTCTTATCAGCACTGTAGCCAGGCTGACAAAGATTCAGAGCTCTGTAGAGCCGAGTATTCCTTTCACTTTAATTAGTAATGACTTCATGAATTTCTTCACAAATAAAATTTTAGATATTAGAGAAAAAAATATTCATAACCATCTCAAAGACTTGTCTTCATGTTCAGCTGCTTTCAGCACTGCTGGTATTAGTTTAGACTGTCTCATGCCAATTGATCTTTCGGAGTTAACTTCAATAGTTACTTCCTCCAAACAGAGTCCAACTAGACTGTTCAAAGCAGTCTTTCCATTTATTGATGCTTCAATCTTAAATATGCTCAATCTGTATTCTTTTTTGTACTACAGGCTGTTAAGGTGGCTGTAATTAAAAGACTACTTAAAAAGCCATCACTTGACGCAGCTGTCTTAGCTAATTATAGGCCAATCTCCAGCCTTCCTTTTCGCTCCAAAATTCTTGAAAGAGTAGTTGTAAAACAGCTAACTGAGAGCAGAGGAACGGTTTATTTGAAGAGTTTCAGTCAGGTTTCAGAATTCATCACAGCACAGAAACAGCATTAGTGAAGGTTACAAATGATCTTCTCACAGCCTCTGACAGTGGACTCATCTCTGTGCTTTTCCTGTTGGACCTCAGTGCAGCTTTTGATACTGTTGATCATGACATTTTAGTACAGAGATTAAATCATACCATGTGGTTTGAATCATATTTATCTAATAGACTCCAATTTGTTAATGCAGCAAATTCCAAAGCCAGGACCTCCCTCACCAACCTCCAAACATCAATCTCTATGACACCCCCACCCCCTCACCACCACCACCACCACCACCACCAGAGATTCTGTTTGTTTACTAGGATTTGTGCTCCTATTTCTGCTCCTTGTTACAACGTATCCACACTTTTTTTTGTTTTTTGTGAATTTAAATTGAGGAAACTCACACTATTGACAAAAAGATGCAGTGATTGAAAGGAGGCAGGTAGATTATAAGACAGACCAAACTGATACTTGAATGTATTTATACTTTATATAATTCACATCTTTGAAACCAGCTTTGGATATATATATTCACTCTCATTTGTTCATTGAAATTTGTGAACAATAAAAGCTTCATGAAGCAATTTTAATAACTGATAATAAATGGTGGGGACTAAAATTTCACAATGACATTGCAAATTACAGAGTGTTCTGTGTGTCCTGAGACAGCGTCTACCCATAATGAATGCCCTGGCGGTCATTAAACCCTTTTTACAATCACTTATGATAACAACCTAATAAATTTGTCCTAAGGGATGTTTTCTTTATTTTTTTTTTCCATTTTCTTTTGAAACTGTATGATATCTGCAAATAAGAACAAACAAAAGGTTTGTTCTTAACACACAACTGTTAAGCTAAAACCAGTCAATATTAACCGACTTATTTGTTTTGCTAACACTTTGACAAAGGGTGTTGCTGACGTTTATCAGTCTAATGGAGGAGGAGATAATATAAGAGAGGAGGCAGAGGTTAACCTGACTGTGAGATAGGACATTCCTCTGATGAATCTCAACATTGTTGGTGGGTTTCACAAGAAATGAGAGATTCACCAAGAAATCCAGGTATGTGGAGTCTGATGCACTGGTTTAACACTTAATCAGGATGTCCCATTTTTGGTTATTGTTCTTGTCTTTTTGTCATGTTTTAATCTTTTATTGTTGATGCTGGTATAGTGAGTGTCATGATCCTGGGCCTTTGGCGCAGTGTGTTGTGTTTTTTAGTCTTCTTCAGTTTTTTAGTCTGTGTGGAGTTGTTCTTCCCGTGTCTGTGTTGGTTTCCTCCGGGTACTCTGGTTTCCTCTCACAGTCCAAAGACATGCACTTACTGGGGTTAGGTTAATTGGCTACTATAACTTGCCCATAAGTGTGAATGTGAGTGTCAATGGTTATCTGTCTTTCTGTGTTGACCCTGCGACAGGCTGGCAACCTGTCCGGGGTGTACCCTGCCTCTCGCCCTATGTCAGCTGGGATAGGCTCCAGCCCCCCCGCGGCCCTGAAAAGGATAAGCAGAAGAGAAGGGATGGATGGATTCTCTTTTTCAATTGTGTTTCATAGTTTGCTTATGGTTTAGGTTCTTAGTTTATTTTAGGTTTTGGAGTTTTGAACGTGTATGCTTTCCTGTGTGTCAAGTCTGCATTTTTGTCTGTTGTGTTTTGTAATTTCCTGTTCTACTTTGTGAGTCCCTTGTCCCTGTGCACTGTGTTCAGTTTTTCTTCATCTCTCTTGTTTCATTCGGATTAGGTTCAGCTGTTTACCCTTGTGTTTCTCATTTCCTTAATAACCCCAGTGTATATTTAAGCACTGAGTTTTTCTCTGTTTTTATTGCGTTCAGACTCATCGACTGTGTGTTTTTCCTTTTTCAGCATTGTTCCTAGATTGCGGCTCTGGCACCATTCTGGCTCTGTTTGTGTTTTAGTTAATTTAGTGTGTTATCAGCAGTAATATTGTCTCCTGAGTCCTATGTTGGGGTCATTTTCCTGTCTGTCATACAGCGGTCCATCACAGAGAACTCTACAAAGCCATATGTTATTAAAATATTTCTCTTAAGTCTTATGTCAGAACAATTGGAGAACAATGGAAAATAATGAACAAAGCAACATAATCAAAAGACTTTTCTTAAATAATTGAAATTAAGCCAACCCAAACTCTTAATGCATCTCAAATTAAGTCACTCTCAGCAGATCATCTAATCAGTTCTTTGTCTGTTTGTACCATTTACATGACATTTCAAATATATTTAAATTACCTTACTATTTATTACAATTTTTTAATATTTTTATTCACAGCGAATGAAGATACACCTGCCTCACTCAGGGCAGCAAACATGACAAAGTCAGCCAAGGTTACAATACCACCATGCACAGAAAAAGAAGGTAGCAGAGGTACTTTCATTTAAAAAAAAAGACTAAATATTATATTTAAAAGCTAAGCAATTACTTGCAGCTCTAATTATGTTTTCTGCTTTCTTTTCAGGAGACAGTCAGAGTGGGTAAGTTTGAGACACTAACATCTAATATGTGATTGCAGTTTTATGTTATTTACAGTCATGAGTAATTTACATGTTTTACAGGGAAGAGAAGAAGAAAGAAAATGCACTGAGTGTTGGATATTTTCAGCTGGTAAATAATTTTCTCATTATACATATTTCAATTTCTACTTCTATTCAAAGCATGCAGTAACTTGTGTGTTTTTTTCTTCTAACTTTGATTTGATCATGAATGTTCAAAAATAAGGCAAACATACGTAAAACACTCTTTATAACCACATAACTGTGAATCCTCAAATTCTTATTTTCAGTTCAGATTTGCCACTTGCAAAGACATTCTGATGATGGTGGTGGGGAGTTTGTGTGCCCTTATACACGGTGCAGCATCACCTCTCATGCTCCTCGTTTATGGCATGATGACAAACACATTCGTGGCTTATGAGCTTGAGAGCCAAGAACTGAAAGACCCCAACAAGGAGTGCATCAACAACACTGTTTACTGGATTAACGGCTCTGTGTATGAAACCGATGAAAACAGCACGGTCTACTGTGGGTGAGTCATTTGTTCATTGCAGATGAGATTGTTGCTGCAATGAGGAGATGTTGTTACTGTTACTCACTTTATTCTTTTGGTAGGGTGGATATTGAAGCACAGATGACCTTGTTTGCTTATTACTATATTGGAATTGGATTGGGAGTTCTGCTTGTTAGTTATTTTCAGGTACGTATGTATGCTTCATACTCACTGGTCACTTCTGGTGGATCCTCATATTAAAGGGGATCTCAAATAATGCCATCAGGCTGCACTTAACACTCACTTAAAGACCATTTTCGCTGCTCTTGGATTGTACAATATCAATGAGAGAGAATACGCATAAGCATAAGCGAATTTATGGCTTGTACCAGTGTAACAAAGGCATCTTTTCTCACAATGTAGATTGCATTCTGGGTGACAGCGGCTGCAAGACAAACTCAGAGAATCCGAAAGACTTATTTCAGAAAAGTAATGAGAATGGAGATCGGATGGTTTGACTGCAACTCTGTGGGTGAACTAAACACAAGGATAGCTGAGTAAGTTGGGTTTGTGTGTCTGCAGATGACGCTGTTATCCATGTTTTGTTCAGCATTTTTTAAAAATACATTCTGCTGCTTTATTTTTTTAGTGACATCAACAAGATTAACTATGCCATCGCTGATCAGGTGTCTATATTTATTGAGAGGATCTCTACATTTATTTTTGGCTTCATGGTTGGATTCATCGGTGGGTGGAAGCTGACTCTGGTGGTCATAGCTGTGAGCCCCCTGCTTGGTATAGCCGCTGCACTGATGGCTATGGTAAGAGTTCATGATTGCCAGTTTGAAACTGATGGATTTATACCGTGCTGTCATATGTTTATGTTTGTGCACTTTTCTTCCTGGTTCCTGCAGGCTGTGGCCAGACTCACAGGACGAGAGCTAAAGGCCTATGCAAAGGCAGGGGCAGTGGCTGATGAGGTCCTTTCATCCATCAGGACAGTATCAGCTTTTGGAGGAGAAGAAAAAGAAGTGGAAAGGTATTTTGTATTACTTCATAAATGGTAATACTTTTTTTTGAAATGATGCTAAAATCTTAACTTTGCACAGGTATGACAGAAACCTTGTGGAAGCTCAGAACTGGGGAGTTAAAAAGGGGGCAATCTTAGGAGTGTTTCAGGGATACCTGTGGTGCATCATTTTCCTCTGCTATGCTCTGGCGTTTTGGTACGGATCTAAACTGGTCATTGATACCAAGGAGATGTCTCCTGGTACTCTTATTCAGGTGTGAAAAATTAAATTAAAACTTCTCATACTCTGTATAACAAACGGTTGGAAAAGCATCAAAAAGCACTGACTGTATTTGTTTTCAGGTTTTCTTTGGCGTACTGATGGCAGCACTCAACCTTGGGCAAGCCTCACCATGCCTGGAGGCCTTCGCGTCTGGTCGCGCTGCTGCAAAGACTATCTTTGATACAATTGACCGGGTAAAAGCAGCTAACATAAATAGCCAGGAGACCCGAACTTGATAAGGTTAAACTGATGCAATAAATCTCTTTGTTGCTGCTTTCACAGGAACCGGAAATTGATTGTCTATCAGAAGAGGGTCACAAATTAGACAAAGTAAAAGGTGATATTGAGTTCCATAATGTCACTTTCCATTACCCATCGCGGCCTGAAGTCAAGGTAACTTTGTTTACATGGCACTTGTAATGTCATGTTTCAGTATTTCCACTCATTGAATGCCAACTACTTTTTCAGATTTTAGATCATCTGAGCATGCAGATCAAAGCAGGCGAAACCACTGCGTTTGTTGGACCAAGTGGATCTGGAAAGAGCACCACAGTCCAGCTCATTCAAAGGTTTTATGACCCAAAGGAAGGAATGGTAACTATCTGAGCAACTTTGCGGACTTGTGCAATGAGATATTTGAAGGCTTCATTGTAACTCTCCTTCTCAGGTGTCTTTGGATGGCCATGACATCCGTACTTTGAACATCCAGTGGCTGCGCTCTCTCATTGGCATTGTTGAGCAGGAGCCGGTGCTGTTTGCCACCACCATTGCAGAGAACATCCGGTTTGGTCGAGATGGAGTAACCATGGAAGACATTATCCAGGCAACAAAGCAGGCTAATGCCTACAATTTTATTATGGACCTTCCACAGGTAAAAAGCTGAATGATAGAACAGCAGAATTGCAGATGTTACAACAGTTCCACAGTCAGTGCTGTCATTATGTACATTTTTACAAAAATGAAAAAAAACCCCAACAACTTTGCTTCTTATGCACCAGAAATTTGATACTCTGGTGGGTGAAGGTGGAGGCCAGATGAGTGGAGGGCAGAAGCAACGTATTGCTATAGCTCGTGCTCTCATCCGAAATCCCAAGCTCCTCTTGCTGGATATGGCCACATCTGCCCTGGACAATGAAAGTGAAGCTATAGTCCAAGCAGCACTGGATAATGTGAGAGTCTCTGTATTATTTGATAGGTCTTGACTTCATTAGCACATTGATTTATGGAATAACATCCTAATAATAAGCATATCTGCAGGTACGCACAGGCAGGACAACGATTTCCATAGCCCACCGTCTTTCCACGATCAGAAATGCAGATATTATTATTGGATTTGAACACGGGCGGGCTGTGGAGAGAGGAACACACAGCGAGCTACTACAGAAGCAAGGCGTCTACTTCACTCTGGTCACCCTGCAAAACCAAGTCCAAGTCAACACAACTACTGGTAGGAGTCTTGTCATCGGTCAATCAAGAGCTTTTAAGCTTTTGGTGCGATAAAATAAAAATGCCTGGCTCAAAATTTATGGTAAAATCTTCAAGTTTTAAACAAAATCAAAACCCTAAATATATATAAATAAAGGAGAACATTTAAACTTTAAATCCAGTCACGAGTACATTTTACACTTGTGGGATTTTCTTTTGAAAATTCATTATTTATTTTTGTGTAATTTTTACACTAAAAGTCAATTCTGCCTTGGCAGGATGCTAATGTTTTCATGTGCTGTTTGCACTCACACAGCAAAAAAGCAGCTTCAGTAAAGGCCAAATGCCTACTGTGTCATTTGTGACCTCACAGTTATTTCCTTTGTTTGTCAAATGAAAATGGAAGCTTCTATAATTTATTTTTTCGTCCAGATATGATCAGTGAAGCTCTTGAAGAAGATCTTGATCTGAAAGTTCGCAGATTTACCCATGGAAGCCACAGATCCAGTAAAAGGTACAGTAAAAACACTTAAAGGAGATCATAAGGAAGGAAGTGAGGAAAGAGCAACAATTAAAAAATGATTTGATATTATTTCTATTACACCTGCAGGAGCTCTCTTCGGCTGCGATCTCAGAGCCAGCTGTCAAGCGATTTTGTCCCTGACGCACTATCAGGCAGCCTCAGGATTACTCTGGACAACAATATCACATCAGAAAATGTACAGAAATTCCTCTCGTGCTATGTAATACACTAACTCCACAATTGTCCTGTGATAAACAAGTATATCCTGAGATGTGAGGCCCTCACACATATCTTTTAACCGCAGCTTGATGATGTGGACGAACATGTAGAGCCTGCTCCAGTTGCACGCATCCTGAAGTACAACCAGCAGGAATGGCCCTACATGCTGCTCGGCTCATTGGGAGCTGCTGTCAACGGTTCTGTCAACCCCATCTATGCTATCCTGTTTAGCCAGATTCTTGGGGTAAGAGCCGTTGTCATAATTAACACATGTCTTTTACATGCACAACTGGTTTGAGCACAGACTAAACAATTTAATTGCTTTTTGTTCTTACAGACTTTTGCCATCCGTGACTTGAATGAGCAGAGGGAGGAGATCAATGGGATATGTGTTCTGTTTTGCATCGTAGCCGTGGCTAGTTTCTTTTCACAGTTTTTACAGGTATACTATTGCAGTTTTTAGCTTCACTAGAGTAAAGTGGAAGAGAGAAGATTAAAGGAAAGGTCTTTCCAGTCAAACAGAAAGCATACAAACTGCCGCAGTACAAGATCTAAATATCTTACACTGTCACCATGAATCACTGGATGAATGAAGTGCCTGAAACCAGTCAGTCATGGTAGTAAAAGGAGGTGGGGCTTGACAACATGGGTTTCATTGATTCTGCCAATATATCTTTTACTGTCACCATGAATCATCAGGGAAAAAAAGCATTATGGTTTGTCTAAAAACCATCACCAGATGGGATAAAGTGCCATTTATTACTGATATCATATCAGAGGCTAAACCTTTACACTAGTGCAAAAGTGGAACTCGTGTAGCGTGCAGTTTCATTTTTTAGGACTATCCAAAACTATTACAAATTAAGATGAACATTTTCATCTGTTTCATGTCTACATCACAACTACACAAAAAGTTACGGAACTCCTTGAATTACTGCAGATGCAAAAATAGAAGCTTGAACACAATTGTATTTAAAGTGTTATTTTTATTACATGAAGTTCATTACTCCACAACACTGTGTAGAATAGCTTTCTTTAGCTTACAGGCATAAAAAAATCCATAAAAAAGGAAAATTACTGGTAATTTTCTGAATATACAATATCAATTTGGGGGTCAAAAAATATGGGGAAAAAAACATGCAAAATGAATATGGAAAATTACTTATTTTTTTAAACAGTACATTGTGTTGTATTTCTATGGATTTGCTTTTACAGTGCAGATTTCATATTTCAGGGATATTCTTTTGCTAAATCTGGAGAGCTTTTAACCCGCCGTCTGAGGAAAGTGGGCTTCCATGCCATGCTGAGACAGGAGATTGGTTGGTTTGATGACCCTAGAAACAGTCCTGGAGCTCTGACCACCAGACTGGCCACAGATGCATCCATGGTGCAGGGGGTGAGTAGGAAACTGTGGGACTGCTTTAGTTTAGTAATTAAGTTCCTGTTTAAAAAAATAAATAAATTCTTGAATAATTTCTGCAGGCAACAGGGTCCCAGATTGGCATGATCGTTAACTCACTGACCAGCATAGGAGTCTCTTTCATCATTGCCTTCTACTTCAGTTGGAAATTAACATTGGTAATTATGTGCTTCCTGCCGCTCATTGGGCTGTCTGGGGTTTTCCAAGCCAAAATGCTGACAGGTTTTGCAAATGAAGATAAAAAATCCATGGAAGCAGCAGGTCGGGTAAGCTCCCCTTCCATTATAACGGCATACCAGAACACAGCCAGCTTTCAATTTCTTGTGGTTAAGAACAAGGAGTGATCTCCCTCCCACAGGTATCCAGTGAGGCTCTCACCAACATCAGGACCATTGCAGGCTTGGCCAAAGAGAGCTCATTTGTGGAATCATATGAGCAGAAACTTGAACTTCCTTATAAGTCTGCCAAGAAGAAAGCCAACATCTATGGGCTGTGTTTTGGCTTTGCCCAGTGTGTCATCTTCATGGCTTATGCTGCTTCATTTAGATACGGAGGCTTCCTGGTCAGCTCTGAGGGGTTGGAATATATGTTTGTTTTTAGGTTGGTAAAAAATCTTGCTCTTTCAGTTTTATGAAGTAATTGCCAAGCATCAACACTGTGGTCATATGGTATTTCCTTAGGGTGATTTCAGCCGTTGTGATCAGTGGGACGGCACTGGGAAGAGCTTCCTCATTCACTCCGGATTATGCCAAAGCCAAAACTGCTGCTGCTGAGTTTTTCAAGCTATTGGACAGAGTTCCTAAAATCAGCATAAGCCACTCAGATGGAAAGAAATGGGTTAGTGAATGTCAATAACTGTACATTGAACTCACTCATGAGATATAATTAAGCTGCAGTGTTACTTTTATGAGTCTTGCCATCCATTTTTAGGACAACTTCAGAGGGGAAATAGAGTTCATTGACTGCAAATTTACCTATCCGACCCGTCCGGACACCCAGGTGTTGAAGGGCCTGCTTGTGTCTGTGAAGCCTGGTCAGACTTTGGCGTTTGTTGGGAGCAGCGGTTGTGGGAAAAGCACCAGCATTCAACTGCTGGAAAGGTTTTATGATCCAGATGAAGGTCAAGTGGTGTGTGTCGACTGATTTAGACTCATTATTAGCACAACCCAAAGCCATTCACTCTGTTGTAACCAAGTTGCATCGTTTCTTTTCAGCTGATTGATGGCCACCAATCTCATTCAGTCAATGTGCCCTTCCTGAGATCTCAGATCGGAATAGTGTCCCAGGAGCCAGTTTTGTTTGACTGCAGTATAGCTGAGAACATACAGTACGGAGATAATTCCCGGAACATCAGCATGGAAGAGATTATTGAAGCAGCTAAGAAAGCTTATCTTCACGACTTTGTGATGACGCTTCCAGATGTGAGTGGAAGGATACACGAGTTAGCAGTAAAATGTTGTCTAGTCACTCGTTTTTTGTTAAAAAGAAAGCTGAGTAAACAACTCGAGCACAAATTAGGAATTAAAGCTAAACTGAATGTGAGGTTGATTGTATATAGTTACTATCAGAGACACATCTTAAAGATGGCTTGTGGTGAGTTTACAGTATATCTTGCTAATTTCTCCACCTCTCTCTTTCAAACTGGTAGAAATACGAGACTCAGGTTGGTGCCCAGGGCTCCCAACTGTCAAGAGGACAGAAACAACGCATCGCTATTGCACGTGCTGTTGTCAGGAACCCCAAGATCCTTCTGTTAGATGAGGCCACCTCTGCCCTGGATACTGAAAGTGAAAAGGTATATTTTAAAACATGGTTCTACCACAGGACATAGTCCTGTACATAGAGTCTTTAACTGACAAGTTGTTAGGTATTAAACTCACCTCTACATGACACACAAAGGGAACCCACTCATGACAGAGCTTTGTTGTCCTGCAGACGGTGCAAGCAGCTCTGGATGAAGCGAGAAAAGGACGAACTTGCATTGTCATCGCTCACCGGCTATCAACCATCCAGACTGCAGACATCATCGCAGTGATGGCTCATGGAGTTGTCATCGAGCAAGGCACACACGATAAACTCATGGCCAAAAAGGGCGCCTATTACAAACTGGTCACAACAGGTGCTCCGATCAGTTAGGCACCTGCAGAATCATATGGTGGGCATAGAAAAGAAATGAACTTTGTACTTGCAGAACTATTTAGTTGCACACTTGAACTAATTATAATTGAATAATGTCACAGTTGGAAAGACTTCCGTGAGACACCCTCATTACTGATCATTTCCCTGAAGAATCAGTTTTTTTTATATTTATTTGTCTGTAAGGAGTGTTTATAAATGAAAGGATAAAGATGTTTTTATGTATTGAGCCATGTTTGTATAACTAGACCAAAATTGTTTTTTGTGTTAATTAAAAAGAGTTCAAACATTTAAAAAAAGGAAAATTTTATTCTTCTACTGTCTCTACATTGAAAAATGTTGTTATTTAATATATACATATATTTTAATACAATCATGAAATTTATCTATTTCTAATGTTTTATTATAGTTTCTTCTTACCAAAATATCAATATTTATCTCATGCCTGGCATCTTACTGTCATAGGAGCCCATCCAAAGCCTATCAAGGACCGAAGTAGAGGTACACTGTGAACAGGTCATAGGTGTATCGCAGGGCTACCATAGAGAGAGACATACAACTATTCAAACTCATTAACCTAACCCATGCATGTGTACCCATGCAAGCACAAGAAAAACATGGAAACTCCACACAGACTGGCCACAGCTGGCTAGTTTATTTGAACTCAGGACCCTCTTACTGTAAGGCAGCAATTTTACCCACCAAGTAATTTGGAGCTTCAGGTCAGAAGGAGTTCTGCATCTGTAAGGGGGGAAATATTTGCTCATCACTGCTGAAATTAATTTAGACATTTTTAATTTTATATTTAAACTTAACCATTAACACAATGGGCAGAGGTCTTCATAAAAGAAGTAAGTTTTCTTTTAATTTGAAATTGTCTTGGAAGGCAAATTAGTTTTCATGAATAGTTATCTTGACTATGCTGATGCTGGAGTGGACAGAGTCCAGGCCGCTGAGTGGTTCTCTGCTGTTGCATGCTCAGTACTAGTTGATAAAGCACCCAGGCACACAGATGTTTCTTCGAGCTGGGCTTAATGAGGAGCCTACGCACTTGGGACAGTTACATAATTCAGAGCCAGGCCTCAGGTGCCACTGGATGCTTAGCAACTCGGGATGGTGGAGAAAGACATGGAAATATGTTCTGCCGGAGAGTTTAACTAATCTGCCTAATCTAGTTACATCACAGCCTCTGTTCAGCTTCATTTCATTTGGCTGATTAATATCTAAGTTTGCCTGAAGAGACCTGTAAGAGATTATTCAGCAGAGCAGGATGTGTATACACACATCCTAAGTGTTTCCAACCTAAGAAAAAAAACTCTTCTGTGCTACAATTTTTTTACCTCCTAAAATGTTCTCAAACAATTAAATAAACCTAAAATATCTCAGAATGGGTGTTTGTAAGAATAAAAAATGGTAAAAAAAAATAAAATAAAAATGAAATAACTTCAGGCAAAAGCATCTCCCAAATGACTGCAGGGTTGTATAACTTCCCAAAGAAACTCTTTAATAAAAAAAAATCCAACAGTCTTTACAGTTAATATGTTGTAAATATAAAACAACATAGAATGGCTTCAGCTAAGCAAAACAAAAAACTGCTTTTAAAACCCAGTAAAGGCAGCTTTTTTCAACATATATTGCAGTCTCAGTGCTCATGTGATTGCCTAATAATAACACACACACACACACGCACGCACACTTGTCTGCCAACTGGACCCTTCAACCTCTCTCTTATCCTTAATAGGTGTTGGGTACAATGCTGTAAAATTCACAATTGCTCCACAATCTAAGCTAGCTTCCTCTCCTCATGCTCTCTGATAAGCAAATTAACACAGTAAGGAATAACAGCAACCACACCAAAAGGTATTGAAGCACTTTTACAAAATGACAATATATAAAACAGGGCCTCACTGTGTGTGGGCATTTTAATAAAGTCGTACAGTTGCAGAAATGTGAGAGTCGTAGTCATGCACATGATCTTAAATATGGTTTTGTTGCCATTTTTCCCTTTACAACTCTGAACAAACATCTCAGAGTTCACTGCGAGGCCCATACCAAACAAGGCTCCGAGGTTTCTAACCAGACCTGCAAAAGGTGTAGTGTCGATATGGATCCAGTCTGGGTTGGCACACCACTTCTTGGCTTTGGTGACTGACCACAAGGGATCAATGTCCATTAGAATGAGGAGCAGATAAAAGCAAACAGCAAAAGAGAAAAGAAAAATGTTGGTTTGGAGGTACACTTTCAAGCTTGCATTGTAGACTGATGGGATGTGATCAAAGGCTTCAGCAACCAGCATGCCTACACATTAAAGAAAAAAAATGTTAATCCTAACACAAAACAACAGATACATCAGGATTTTTATTTTTTTTTAAATAAATTTTTGACAGCAGAGTGAAACACACCAGTTAGAACCCCAAGGACAACCTGATGTGGAAAGTGTGTTGCAATAAAAATCCTGGAGATGCAAACACTTATCTGAATGACCCAGAAAGCCATCCACAAACAGGACCTCAGAGCACAAAACCTGCAGAGATTATATATGTTTAGATAAGAATCAATGGCAAGGCCACTAACTTTATTGTTAAAGGCATTATTTAACTACTCACCTTTGAAAGCTACGTATGGATGAGGTGCGGGAGGGCCGAGCAAAGTTTAGAGCAGAGGTGATCATCACATACCATACACATGACGAGCCCATAGCGTGACCAGATGGACTACCTGCTCAAAGAAACATGAATGAAACATTTCTTAAAAGCATTGAATAAAATACACTGACCTGTGCATGGACACTAACCTGGCCCTGTTTCACATGTTATGTGAAACTGGTCCAAATGTGGTATTGAATCATTTTGGTAGAAGTGAGTTTCTTGCACCCACCAGTAAGGTCGGTGCCCAAAGAGAATCCTGCAAAAGAAAATATAAGATTAAAATTCAAAGACATAAAATAAAAAACAAAACAAAAACAAAAACAAATGTTAGCCCAAGAGCTGACTTACCATTTGAAAATAAGGTTTAACCAGTCTCCAATGACAGCCACCCAAATCATCTTAGTGCCAACATTGTGACTGAGATGGAACCATATGGGGAAATAGACAGAGAAAATATTACGAGGGTCACCCACTCCTGACATGAAGTCAAGGAAGTCATGGTACTGCCTGTAGTTTTTCTGCAGGTACTGTATAACCAGCACACCAAAGCCGTAGACAAAATCCATGTGGTTCCCTGTCTCTGTGCAACTGCAACAGCTCAGTGCCAGTCAAAGCACCATGAGCCCTTCCAAACCACAGATCACTTTATATCAACCTGGCATCATAAATCATTCAATGAAGCCATGGCAACAACTGCAAGATCTTTGCTTTGAACCCTAAATAAAATAATGTTCCCAAGCCATTAGAGCTCAGCATTTTAAGACATGTTACCAAATCTGTTTACACCAGGACTGTGTAGACATTAGATTTTTTACAGAACATTGCTTTTACAATTGTTAAATATTAGCCATTGTACACACGAAGGAAGACAGTCCCCCGCGTAACCCGCTGGATCCTTTCAGCCTCATTAATATTCTCATTCTCAGTGAACGTAGCAACAAAATGGGCTTCCTATAATGCTGCAAGAGAAAAACACAGCCCATCTGGCACAGCAGAGTTCACTGAGTGCATCCCTCAGCATTCAGTTATCTTCCCATTCTAATCAAAGCATCTGTAGACACAATACTGGCGACAATAAAATGTTGTTACACAGTATTTGGACGGGATGCTCCTCAGCTCATTTGTGACCCAGCTAAACTTACTTATATTGACCACAAGGTGGGACATCGCTGCAGCAAAAATATTGTGTGGATATTATTTATATTATTATATAGATTTATGTTTAACAGGAAGAGTGCACTATCTGATATTTTGGAAGAAAACACGGAGTTTTCTTGGGGTTTTAAACAATAATTTGCGGGATTTGTAAGCGGAAGAATAACAATGTGACGCAATTTCCGGTTGAATGCCCGTCCCCTGAGTGCAGACCGCGGATTTTTGAAAATAACGACCTGCGTGATAGCAAGACGGGAATCAAAAGAGTTGTCTTTAAAACATGTGAGTGTTGCAGCAAAGTGTTAATGGACTGACTAATTTAAAAATATGATTGTTGGTTTCATGTGTAACTTAAGCGAATCGACCGCCAATTAAACGCTATTGCTCCCCAGCTAACGTTTACGTTACAGGCTAATGCTCTTGGTAGGGTTTGGCTTAGCTGTTACGGTGTTGTGCCAAAAACTGATCGTCTGCCATAAAGTGATTTCCAATGTTTCCATGTGCTTTTATGCGTAATTTCTTTGCTTAAATTGGTGAATAGAGTGTAGTCAATAGGATTTATCAAGGGCTTATATATAAAAAGAAGAAATGACTTGTTTTGCAAATTAATTTATGACTGCATTATTGTATCTGCATTAATCAGGCGGCACTGGTTGTCAGATATGTAGTAATAATGTGATATTTGAATAATAAAGCCTACTGGTACTAGTTATTAGTCAATTTGAACCAACGAACGGTTTAAATGTTTTAAATGACGGTTTCAGCTGTACTGCCCTATTGTCTTTTATATCGTAGCCTACTCGAGCTAACAGCCACAGTGAATACTTTAACTGTAAAGTCCTGAATTTTAGCGGTTATTCTTTCATGCAGACTGCAAGGGGGGGGGGGGGGGGGGGGGGGGGGGGGGCAAACGAGGGGGGGCGCGGCGG
>VUQK01029695.1:18036-34986 GCA_015106715.1 Bujurquina vittata | reverse complement strand
AAATAAATAATTTATTATTTATGTAAATTTTTTGTTTTTGTGTTTTTGTTTGGGGGGGGGGGGGGGGGGGGGGGGGGGGGGGCTGGAGCTGGAGCAACCTGGACAGGTCGCCAGCCTGTCGCAGGGCCAACACAGAGTCACAGACAACCATTAACACTCAGATTCATGTTCTCGTTCACACCTGTGGGCAATTTATATTAGCCAATTAACCTAACCCCAGTAAGTGCATGTCTTTGGACTGTGGAAGGAAACCGGAGTATCTGGGGAAAACCCATGCAGACACAGGGAGAACATACAAACTCCACACAGTGAAAGAGAGGTTGGGCCAACGTGGAATCAAACCCAGGCCTTCCAGATGGTATTCAAACTGTGAGGCAGCAGTGCTAACCACCGCTACCCCTGAATGTTATTAAAGGAGATGCACTTGTTAATATTACCAAAAAAAAATGAATGTTATTAAATTTTGTAATATTAACAAGTGAATCTCCTCTTGGTCCCAGTGCTACTACATTAAAATTAATTTAATTCTTCTATAATCAAGCTTTAAAACTTTTTACCCTTGCCTTCATCTTCATAAGCTGTGGGGCATTGTAGGTTGTAGTCTTAGATTTTATATTAAATACAAAAAATGGTAACAAGAATTTATGAGAGCTTGACAGAGATTAATTAATAACTTACCATGAATACATGGCTAGACTACACGCAACCACCTGAGGGGTGTACTGTGAAGCAAAAATGATGGGTTAGCAAGCTGAATCCAGCTTAAAGTCAGTTTTGTGTGTCATAAAAGTGTCTCTTTTTACCTGGCTGAATCACTGTGGTAACATGCTCTGAACATAACCTGTTTGGGAGCATGTTATGTTCAGAGTTTTGGTTTAAAGTTGGCTTTCTATCGTTCTTTATAGATTTTAATCACTCTTTTTTAATCACCTTCCTTCTTAGTATACCCCTCTAGTCAGCTGTGATACAGATTCTGTTATGTGTTGAAGTTGAGAGTATTTACAATGAAGCCGAAATCACTATCCTGGACAAACAAATGACTGCGATCACCTATTCTGTCTTCTTTTCTGGGCCAGTTTTGACCAACCAGCACAGCTGTTCAGGCTCTGTGGTGATTTTTGTGCTTTCTGTTGTTTGATCACAGATTCATAACAAAACGTCATGATGTCCATCACTGACCCAAACATGAGCGACAGGTTTACGATTGCAATGGAGGAGATCCACAACCAGCAGCTTAAAACGTATGCAGACATAATTGACACAACTGCAGACTTGGCCCAGTCCCACAAGCAGTTTGTGAAATCAGCACTTGGTAAGTTTTTTTTTTTTTAAATTAAGTTAAATTATTAGATAATTATATATAAAAGGTTGTCATGGATGATATTAAGCTTGTTTTCAGTTGTGACATCCCTTTATTTCAATAGAAAAAAAAATCCTATTTGCAGGTGGATTTTACAGGTAGATTTTAAGTCACCCTAGGCCGTGTTTCAGAGCTGTTTTAAGATTCCAATAAGCCCAAATAATAGCTGCATATATGGACCAAGTTAGAAAAGTAACACCACTGTCTGAATATATGTATGCCATTATTGTTTTTTAATCTGAATTAAGAATACTATTTATGAGTAAAATGTTACCTTACAGTATTAATAACAATAGTTTCTTCTCCTTAACTTAAACAACTGGGTCAAAGGTGGTGTTTTGAAGTTTTTATGACATAATGATTTTCTGACAGAACTATGCCACTAGTCTGAGTATTAGTATAGTATTCAGCAAATCAGGAGTGAGGACTGTAACGATCAGACATACACATTTTGTTTTAGTTAACACCACAATTGTACTTGATGTGAGATAAGGCAGATTTGGATGATAATTCATGTTTTCTTTGCAGATACATGTTTAAAGAAGTGTAAGGATGATGACATGCTATTTGAAACAATACGCATGTTCAAGAAAGGTGAGTTTCTGTAAACTGGGCACCATCTGTATTGTAGTACATGTAGTGTTATATCCAGGATTTTATTGGACTGACACAATTCTTGTCCTAGATTTGAAACGAAAAAATGTAGTGCTGAATGAAAAACGGCACGCCATATCTGAAGTGATATCTGAGATTCAGGAGAAGGAGATGCAGAAAGAGGACATTATCCAGAAGATTGAAAAGCTTAAAGAAGAACAAACCAAGAGAAGAGAATGTAAGATGGCATTTTAGTGAAACTAATTGTGTATCATACAAATGAAACAATAAACTGGCTGTATTTTACACTGCACTTATTTTTTTCCCCTACGTTTCAGTGATCGAATCTCAAAATAAAGCAAACAAAAACAGACTGAAGAATCTCCAGAAAGCCAGACGCGTCTTTCAGGATCATTTGCGGTTGGAGATACGAACAATCTTCAGCAAAAGCCAGCTGGCTAAAGGTATAACAAACATTATCAATCCATCCTGTTCATACACATGAAATGTAATAATGTAGTAGCAATGTGGTTGCAGTTTTGTACAAGAGATTTCTCTTTTGCTGTTTCTCTTCACTTGAAGTTCAAGCATTTTCAGTGTGATCAGAATTATGCTTCTATCCTGGTATGGTTACAATATTTTCTGGCTATTATTACCCCTGGGGAAAAAAACATAAACCACAGGCAGGTTTTAGCCAATCAGCTGTTTGATGTACATGATGACACCAAACAAAACTAAATGCTGCAATGAGAGCTCATTGTTTTATTGGTAGGATTTCAATAAATACTCAGTACAGGATGCTCATTGTGACCCTGTGGAGATTAGTTAAAACAGTGGACCAAAATCCATGGTGTTCAAAGCGGTCTGTGTTACAGATTTTTCAAACTACTGTAATCCTGACCTGAGAGCTCCTGCTTTATTAAGATTTAATGTAAAAGATTCCCACACTTTATCAGTGCTAAAGAAAACTTCAAATCTGTTAACTGATGAATGAGTTGAATACACTAAATAAAATGACGACATTCATACAGTCTTCATACATTAATATGCTTATTGAGGCTCTGCTCAGCATGTACCTGGTACCATGGTGAACTGTTGTACATGTATGTATCCCCTTTCCGCTGTGACTTGAGAACTTGCAGATTGTGTTTGTTTTTCCTTTCAAAGGTAAAAAGCTGCAGTTTGTTTTTCGAAACATCAACCCCTCGGATCCAGACAGCACCTACGTTATCACAATGGGGATTAATGAAAGTGGCTCATACCAGAGTAAGTTACACCACTTTATTTCAGAACACTGTGCATTCATTTCAAAGTGATTCATAAATGTTTAAAATGTTACAGGAAGACCAAAACTAACAATGCATGTGTCTTTCTGAAAAGTAACACTTGATATTTAATATCAAGTGAACTTGCTTTTTTTTTATTGCTTCAAATAGCACTACAAATTAATGTGGCTTGGACAAAATATTGGAACACTTAACCTGATATTTTGTCGCATGCCCTTTTGATACATTCACTGTAATCAAGCCATTTTTGTTGCTCTTAAACAGAAATAGGCTATGCGCTTCTGAAATTGTAATTTGACCCACTGTTTTTGAGCAAATTGCTCCAGGGTACTTTCTTTGACTGCAAATTTCAGAATTGTGGGTGTTTACTATGATTAACTGTGGGACACTTTAGAGTGCTGTAAAAACATTTTCCTCATCCATTCTTTGGTGCTTTTAGATGTATATTTTATATTTATTTTGAGTCCAGTGGGAGGGGCCATGTCCTGTAATGCGAACAGTTCACTGATGCTTGACATTATGAATGGATGCTGTGCCTTTATAATTTTTTGATGTCTTTGTACGCTGCACAAATTCAAAGCCCCCCAAAACATAATTAATTCAGGATTCAGGGTCCAGGATTAACAGATTAGTCTTTAAACTATGTTCAAAGATGGAAATTAGCTGGATAAGAAGGATTATTCTAGCCTGATAACAGTAAGAGGTTGAGTTAGTTAGGCCACTTTTGAAGAATTGGGCTCACGTTTTGGTCTATTCATATTTCCTGCTGGTTGACCAGCCTTATCTTATAAAACAAACTGGATTTCATAATGTTTTTTCTTTAATTTTTACAGTTGTCTCCAGCGACCCTGTGCTCGAGTGTTTGCCAGTCTTGGAAAGCCGACTTCTGGAGACCAATAATTTATCAGCATTCCTGGCAAACGTGAGAAAGGAGTTTGTCTCTCAGACACGCCGCTAAAATGGAAATGAAGGGACTAAAGAAAGCACGGTGGATTACATCAGAGGGGAATTAAAAATCTGTAAATAAAACAAACTAATAATAAGTGTGCATTCTTATTATTAAAAGGATGATCTATATTTTTTGGCATTGTTTCAGGCATGTTATTATGGACATTTGAACAAGTCTTTTACCTACTAAAATCCTGAATGAGTAGCTGATCACTCATATTGATGTAAACAGTTTTCATTTATTAGTTTTTTTGGTCACAAATCTCATTCTACACAGTATAGGGACATCAACAATATAGTACTTGTTTATTTAATCCTCATCGTAGACAGTTTTGTACAAAGAGTAACATAAATAAGGGAAAAACTAATGTACAAAATAAATCCTAACAGCATTACAAAATACCTGGGGGGTTTATAAAAAAAAAAATCACATGCTGACTAGTTCTCAGTTGATATATATGAACTGAGAGCTATTGTGTATGGTAAATGCAGAATATTTAACCAAATTATCTTAAATCTGTGAAGAAAATCAGTCATATTCACACTGGTATTTTCAGAGCAAATTTATGTTGGATATTTGGCGTTGCTGTGTTTAGGATTTGATCCAGGATCAATCAGGCATCAGATGATTTAACACTGCTTAACTGAGGTAGCTCTTCAACATAGGTTGATGGGAAGTGGCCTGTCTGGCCGTTCAGCGTGCCAAACCACCAACCATTTTCTTCCTTGGAATAAATGTCCAGAAGGTCTCCTGTGAAACATTTTTATCAGTTACATTTTCAGCCCACTGTTTTTACCAAACTGCAGCTGAGTGTCACTTACCTTCATTCAAAGCCAGTTCATCATCATGTTCAGGGGTGAAGTTATAAAGGGCCTTGCATTTTCCTATACTGCACAACTCTGGGGTTTTATCTGCTAAAAAGGTTTCAGTGTTTTAATTTCACGATGCATTTCCAGATGTCATTTGAAATAAGCATTTGTGTCTGCGTTCGGTAGAGGAGTCACCTTGTACTTTGTCTTCTTCTGTGCGAGGCAAGACTCCATTAATGCTGCCACTCTCTGTAGCTGCGCTTTCCTGTGTTGGGCTGGTAGAAGTAACCTGGTCAGTGGCATTCGTTGAAGGCTCCATGGACTGCTGTGCCACAAACAAAGGTGGTCCTTTGTAAATGATGGAAGCTCTCAGTGACTGCCGGGATCTGAGGGGTGTCCTCCTGAGTCTGACTGGACGAGTCAGCTGAACTATACTATGTTCACAGTCCTTGAACAGGAAAAAGGAATTCTTCTCCATTATTTGTCATAAAAGTGCAAGTAGTGTCCAGCCTATTTAGTGTAATCTAGTTGTAACTTGCATTGAGACAGTTTGTGTATATAATGTAGGTGGTAATGTTGGTTGATTTTGAATATAAGATGATTCATCTGTAATGTATTCATGCTGTTTATGCAGTGACTCATGAGATACAGGCAACTGATGAAAGTGTAGGATCCTTATTATAGAATAAGAATAATGTTCATTCAGAAAAAAAGCACAAACATTTTGTCTCAAGCAAATGCATTATGTCTACAAATGTGCATATGAACCAAACAAGTATTTGATGATACGATACCAAACTACCAGCTATGACAGGCATGTTGCAAAAATCAGTAGAACCAAGACAGAATACATATGTGTGAATGAGAAGGAGATAGGTGGAATGCTGAAGATGCAAGGAGCGGAGGTAGTGAAGGTGGGTGAGTTTATGTTCCCGGAGTCAACCATCCAAAGCAACAAACTGCATGGCAGATTTGAAGAAGAGGGTAAATGACCGTTGCATAATGTACCATCAGTCTGACCTTACCTTATCCTTCCACTTTAAAATACTGTCACTGAATCGGTGCAGGGACTTGGGTTTCCCATCTAATTCAGACAGTGATGTAGAGAGTTTGTAGTGAGTAGCCTCCAGGAGATCCAGTTTTAGAGTATTCTATAAATTAGATGACATTAGTGAGCACTTGAGAACCCTGAATTTATGGTCTGTTTGAATAAAACATTGATTGGCACACACCACTATCCACTCTGGCCTTGCTGTACACTATTTACCTCATCAAGCTGCTGTTCAGTTTCCTCGAGATTCTTCTGGTTTGAAAAAGATGGATTTTCAGAGTATGTTTTCATCAATTTTTGAATTCCTGCAACAAACTAAAAAATTAGCATGACAGAAAAACAACAAATGACTTTACTTAGGTATTTTAAAAGCTGTCCAGCAGAGCTTGCCTTCACAGTCTTTCTTTGTTTTTGTGATACTGTCTTCAAGACGCTGAAGTTTAAGCTTGATTGCCTCTCTTCTTCTGTCTTTGTCCATAAATGATTTGCTGTCTTCCTCCTGAGGATAGATAACAGGTCACTTATTAAATCAAAACCATTTAAAAAATCTACTATTGTTAAAGCTGGAAGGATTTCAGCTTAAAGGGGAAGTTTTTCTGAAAACTTTAGAATACATAGTGTTGCACCCCACTCATGCATATTCCTGTTCAGGAAATGCATTTTGTTAAATCAGAAAAATCTTATTGAGCTTATTTCCAAACAAGCCACTTCATGAAAAAATGAACAATCGTTTATTTAACAGTAAATATACAGTAGATCACAGTACTGGATTTCCATCAGACCCTGTCAGTAACTTTTTATATCTGCAGCTCACACACTCACATCAAAAAGATTCCAGAGAAGAAACTGCTCTTTAAAATGCAACAGCAGATTCAACAAAGACTCACAAAATAATCAGTCATCAAAAACTCGGCTTTGTGATCTTCTGTGGTGTTTCTGTTCTCCTCTACCAGGGCTCTTATGTCTTTATCCATGTCCACCCTTTGGACTGCCTGTTCTATCTGTGTTTGGCCCTGGAAATAGCACAAGTGTGGACAGGTGTTAATATCCTCACAGTGATTTAGCACATACTGGAGGATGGAGGCTGGGATGTCTTACGTGTCTGACGGTCTGCCCAAAACTGTACATTTGGAGGTTGTATCTATTCAGAATGTTGCAGAGAAGTTCGATCCGTTGTTTCTCCAGTTCCTGTACGATCTGAAAGAGCAGAAATTCAAAGAGTCCTTGACATTTTTTAACCACAGAGAAGGTAATACCAAATATATAACCTTGCGTTCAGTGACATCTAAACCTTAAGTTCAACTAATGCACCAGCTGAATCAGGTCATAGTGTGTGGAAAGAGAGTGTGCAGAGTGAAAGAAAGGTCACAGGTTCTCAACTGGACACAGTCTGGCCACACAAGGCTGGGAACTGTCCTGCACCAGCACAAGGTATGACAGTGAGTCCTGATATCTGGTATCCTGGTATCTGGTACTAGCAAGTGCACGTCTGTGCAATCTTTAAAGGATATGCTTCCCCAGACCATCACTGACCCAATGCCAAAGCGGTTGTGATAGATGATGTTGCAGGCAGCATAACGTCTGCCACTGTGTCTCCAGATTCTTTCACGTCTGTCACATGTGCTCAGTGTGAACCTGCTCTAATCTGTGAAGAGAACAGGATGATATGGCACTGTGCTGCGCGCGCATGTACCACTAAACCATGCCAGACCCTCATGGAGACTCAGTCTGACAGTTTGGTAGGTAACATGCATGAGAAGCCCATGCGAGTTTTTTTTTTTTTAGGGTACTAGCAGTGCTTCTCCCTTTTCATGCAGAACAGACACTGGTCCTGCTGCTGCTGGGTTGACAGTCTGTCCAGCTTTCCTCTTGTAATGGCCTGCCTCCTGGTGTCTCCTCCACGCTCTTAAGATTGTGCTGGGAGACACAGCAAGAGGTTTTCTGCAACCAAACACTCAGAGGTTCAACCTTCCTCACTAATGAAGTGCTGTTGACTAAGTCACTGAGGCCTGAGCTCTCATAAAGGGCCACTGTTAATAAGAGGAAAGGCTAGATGCTCACAAAATGACAAGTAGGAAACTATTTTCTCCACCTGGTAGCAGTTTTTCAACGTGTTTTCCCACTTGAGTCTCATCTGATGACCCTCCATGTTGATATTAAAGTACTCCTCATCCACCCGCGCCTGCATCTCTGCTGACTTAGTCAGCCTGTTAAGCATCTGGAGTCAGGAACAAAGAGAAAACTTTAGCGACATGCTGACAGCTTTTTCCAGCAAGTATCCCCCCCGTGGTGAAAAGGCTGCAGTGATAAAAAAAACAAAACAAAAACGTATGGCACCTTCTGTACCTTCTGTTTTTCTTTCTCAGTGGAGATGTGTTTGTTGTTTTCAACAAAGTTGAACAGAGACTCGTGTTCTCTTGTTAGTCCAATTAATTTCTTTTTTACCTAGATTAGAAAATGTGGGCACAAGAAATCAGATGACTGTATTATTATGAATTCAAAATAGCATTGCAGCTGTTTTGTTGTGCTGTGTGACAATAGAGAACATGTTCAGTGAATACATCATCTGTAAGAAAAAAAAAGCTTTATGACAGATTTATATTGCAGCTAGAAAGTTCCTGTAAACTGCCATAATACAGTGCTTCAGTCATTTTATGTATGATCATTATGCTTCATGAGGTCAAACATCCCAGTGGCAGATGATAAATCTACCCATTTTGCATGAGAGCTAGGGTTATGGCTGGTCACATTTCCAGACTTTATAATGTGCCCTCAAACATGAATAAAATCGTAAAGTAACATAATTCCTCAGCATGATCCTCCTTTTGATTGCGTGCAGCTGCTCAAACACAACCTACAGCATTATTAAAGCTTATATCACTGCATGCATTCTAATGTATTGTGCAAGTATCTACATTAAAGTAAGGTCTTACGTAGATTACTATATATTTATGGTTATACTGTCATTTTATGAATTCATATGTCTGGATATGTGTACAACACATCCTTCTTTTCTTTTTTTTATTAGAAAACAGATTACCTTCAGTTGCTCACCCCAGTTAGCAGTAACAAGCTTTCCAGTTCTTTCAATGGCACTGTCAAGCTAGAAAAGAAGGGACAAATTGTATAATCACTGGAAGCTGTAACAGAGAGATTTTGATAGACAGAAAGACTGAATTGCATACAGGCCTCTTCCTCTTATTATGCTCGTCTAACACTTGTCGTATTTCCAGAATTGCTTCTTGCTGAAATGCATTTCCCAAGGATCTGAAATGAAAATATCAACCTGTATTTAAACTCCAGATCCAGATAACATTTGTTTAATCATTCGACCGGCACAGTCATGAGGTGAACTGAGGTTGAAAACTACCTGTGGGCGTCTGCACTTGAGTACATCTCGTCTGACACATGACACCAGGCACTGTAGGTGGAACTGAGTGGGGAGCCAGCATGAAAAGGTTAGAGCTTTGGGCTAATTAGCCTGACACCTGCCTGTGTTTTGATCACATCTAACTTGCTGGCTTCATGTTTTTGCTCATCACACCATTATTCCTGTACACCGCATGACAGTCAGTCCCAGGAAGTGGTCATGTTAAACACAAAACTGACAAAAGACAAGAGCTAATTAAAAATACAGCCCACTGTCCCTTACTTGTTTGACATTCCTTTGGAGGCCCTGATGAGTTTGCCCGCAAGTTTTTGTAGGCCTTTGGCATAAGTAAGCTCCAGCTCGGCCCTAAAACAGGAGAAAGGTTGAAGAGAGGGCCAATAACTGAAGTCTGAAGTCAAACAGTAACTCCTGCAGTCATTCAGTGAGCCTACCTTTGCTGAAAAACTGACATGAGCTCTTTGCAGAAGTATTCTCCATTTTTTGAATATCGTTTCACGTTTTGATAGAGCTGGTTATACTGAAACAACAATACATAATACACTGTGAGTGGCGGAAACATTTGAGTTCACTTTGGTGTGTTTTGAGAATAAACACTGCCCTCAGTTTAAGAAAGAAAGAAATACTCACAGAGCAGGTGGTGGTAGGGTCCTTCATCTTAAGACTGTGGCTGTTTGTTGACTTTGGACCCGGAACTTTGACTGCTCTCCTCCCAAAGTTACTCATGCGCAAATCACCTGAGCTTTGTCCATTAGGCCAAAGGAAAATTCCAGTGAGAGGGCAAGGAAAAAAGAAAACACAAGTGCAGACTCAGGGTGGAAGGCACCAGGTTTGTTTGCAACAGGTGTGAAGAAGGGAAAATTCTAAATACCACAAAAAGGTCTGTCCATATTATAACCAAAAAAAAAAGAGAAAAAAAAGTTTTATATAATGTTTAGGTAAATTCAGGTTAAACTGTGGCAAATGTCTTAATGGTTGAAAAATCAGCAAACACTTTAAAAACAATAATTTTGCAAGGACAAATATGGCTTCCCCCCCAATTTGTGTCTCTTTGGTAATAACAGTTTAAAATGTTAGCAGTCTACTGCTTCAAGCAACCTTCTGATCAGTTTTTGTGGCTACATGGTATGAAGCATATTCTCCTTTTTAAAGGTGGTATCATATTAGCTAAAATCTGGTAACTACCCACCAATCATTTGGTGTTAATAAGTGATAGGAAGTTGGAAATGAACAGCTTCTGGTCTGTGCGAGTGGTTCAAAGACAAAACCAGCTGGCATCCAAATATAAGTCAGACCTATCAGTTGTCTACCAACCCTCTGTAAAGGGTGTCTTAATGTAAACTGGTATTGGAACAATTTAGTTGTTTAATGTAAAACAACTAAATTATGTTATTTGGACTGCATTATTCTTTATCACACAGATTATGGGATTATTAGATCTTGTCCTAGCTCTGGATTTTTTGCAGTGTATATTTTGCGTTATATTTGTTGCTTTGGTTGTTTTTCTAGCTTCTCTTTCTTGCTTCCTCTGACCTCCTGCCCCTTGGTATTCTTCATGACGAAGTTTTATTTGTTTGTCTTTAGGCTTCTTCTTTGCTTTACTGTGAAGGTTAATTTTCATTTTCTATCTTTTCTTCCTTTCCCTACTTCCTAGTTTTTACCTATTTTGTTGTACAGTGTTGTAAAGCGCTCTATAAAGAAACTTTACTCACTTGCTCACTATTTTGATTCTCTGCCCCATCCTTCTTGGTGGGGTGGTGGGTCCTGTGTTTATTTCCTCCTGTGCTGAGTCACCCGTGTGTGTCCATGGAGTTGTCTTCACTGTCACATTTTTGTGCTCCACATGTTCTTATAGTGTTCCTGTTCATTTTTTAAAAAAATATCCTGTTTTGTTTTTACCTTTTGAATCAAAACTGCACACTATTTGACTCCAACTAACAACTCCAGCCTTAAAACATTTATAAAAAAGAAATGTTTTGATCTGGGTCGTCCTCTGGCAGTTTTCCCCTCCACTTTCTTTTTTGTATCAGCCAACAAAGTTGTTTTTGTCATTGACCTTGCCTGCCTGTGTCCTGGTTAAGCCTAACAGATATAAATTGAGACATTTAGCAACCGTGCATATTGCATCTTCACGATTAAGCTTATTCAACACACTCGCACATATTTGCAATCTTCATGTTTTTTTATTGAACTATTCAAACAAATCTCGTCTGCCTCATAAGAGGACAAATGGCCTTTAACGTAATGCTTACCAGAAATGTACCAGAATAATTAACAAAATGCTTTAATAGGGAATACAGCATCTAGCCATATCTGATGCACACACATAATACTGTTATTGACATCTCATATACAGCTTGAGTGGAGAATGAATTTGAAAGTGTAAGTGAACGTCACATAACTATCCATTTGTGAGTTGTGGCACATCTTTGGAGGTGTAGCATTAAAAAGTAAACCCAGGTCGTCAGCATTTTGCTAATACTCATTACCGTTACTGTTATTGTTCAAGAGTATCTCGGGTGTAGAATAAATGTCCAACTACAATCAGCAAACATATTTATAAAAAATAAATAAATAACATAGAATGACACAAACATAGGAGAAAACACACCCCCAGTATGCCAGACCACTGTATGTTAGAGTAGCATGCTTACACCATAGAGTGAAAGGCTTTCATTCACTGGTTGAACAGAGTGGATTGTATCGATAGGAGTGCTTTGATATTTCACTGAGTGCAGTTTGATGCAAATATATAGATGAAGAGATTAAATTGTTGAAGGAAATTAGTAAAGAATCAAACAAAACTGCATTTCTCTAAATCTATCCAGAACTTCCTGACAGGCAATGTTGTTCATCATGTATCCACTACACACTCTCTCTCTCACACACGCACGCACAGATGAATGGATGGTGTCTGCAGGCTCCACTCTTGTGATATCAGTGCTCGTCGGGATATGGGGCTCCCATCAGGTAGCCGTTGGTCCCGTGATTTTTGTTTGTCCCGTTGGTGGCGCTGCTGTGGTGCTTCTGATTTAGCGGGGGGCTGTCGTCCTCATCAGAGCTGGACTCTATGTCGCTGCGATCGTCTTTGGATACCTGCAGAAAATAAAGGGGCGGCTGGAGATTACATTTTTCTCATTAAAATTCTTATCTGTTTCATCATCTGAGGCAGCCAAGCATGAAAGTATTATAAATGGCTTCTGCATGTAAACTGGGAGCTGCCAATCAATATCAGGTTAAAAAATAAAAAAGCTGCAGAAGCCATAAGATCTATTTGCAAACTTGAAATATGGAGACCTCTGCTTTGATTGCTTGTTTAGTCTGTAAAATGTCAAAAAAGATGGGGAAAAAATAGCCACTGTGGCTTCTGAGAGCGTGAGCTTGCTTTATCCTTCTAGCAGTCCAAAACACACAATTACCTTTGAACAGAGTGGGCAACATTATTTCTCAGATTGCCACATTGATTTAGAGAACTTAAGCGAATGGCCATGGAAACATGACCCAGACATGTATCTGTGCTGAATTCTTGTTACAAAATGAAGATTTTGTTTTGTCCATATGGTGTACCCTGACAAGACCCAACCTACTTTAATGTTGTGCAACCTTTTATTTTAAAATACACTGCTCCAAAAAATTTAAAAATAAATAAATAAAGGAAAACGTTTTAATCAGAGTATAGCAATTAAACTTCTAGGATATTGATCTGTTCAGTTAAATATCAGAGGAGGGGGTTGTTAATCAGTTTCAGTTGCTTTGGTGTTAATGAAATTAACAACAGGTTCACTGGAGGGGCATCAAGGAGACAACCCTTAAAACAGGGATGGTTTTACAGGTAGGGGCCACTGACCACAGCAAACTGTGATGCTGAATGTCATGAAATGTTTGAGTTTCATCTTTTAGATGGTCACTTCTGTGCCTATCAGATCTTGGCATGTGATATTAAAATGCACAAAGGACAGATGTGTGGCCAACAGCTGAGAGCTTTTATATGCTGAATTTCATTTTGGAAAAAGTTTGATTTGTGCATATATAAAGGGCATGCTCTGTTTGAATCAAGTTTATCGGCAGTACATACTCATTACAGTTGTTTTCCTCAAGATATAATAAAATAATTATGCCTTTTTTATCATATTTAGGGGGTTGATTAATTTTCTCTTTAGGCCAGAGTTAGATGGTCCGCTGGCTGATCACATTTAAGACCACTGATTAAGCAAATATTTGTCATTTTTACCTGTTAAATCATTGTTTTACTAACAAATTATTTGATTTTCATTTTATTTAATGATGAAGCAATATATTATTTAGCATCAGACATGATTATGGACATGAGGAGGACAAGAATCTGTTTCCATCCACGGGGTCTGTGCGGAGACAGAGGATGATTACAAATACTCACAATAAACTGTATTTCATTAAAAACACAGAAACCCCTCTATAAGAAGGGCCAAAGCCGCCTCAATTTCTGAGACGACTGAGCTCCTGTAACATCTGTCAGATGATGCTCAGGATGTTTTATGAGCTTTTGGTGGCCAGCACCATCCTCTGTGGGGTGGTGTGCTGGGGCAGCAGACCGAGGCTAATAACACTGTGGGTGTGGATCTTGACTCTGACAGAGGTTTCAGAAAGGAGGATGCTGTCCAAGTTAGGTCAATATATGATAACACTTCACACCCTCTCCATCTTGTGTGCTGGACAGCCACGATGCACCACAGAACGCCACAGGAAATCATTCCTTCAAACTTTATAACTCCTCCTTCACTTGTAATATCTTGTCTACACTATACACAGTAATGTTTTAATCCATAATTTAAATTCAACATTCCACTCTGAGTGCCTTAGTTTTACTTATTTTTCACTTATTTTTTCATATAGAGTTTACATTTTCCATCTTTCATTTTCATATATTAAGTGAGCATCTGTAAGAAAACAGCTTCATCCTGGGATTAGTAAAGGATTCTGATTCTCCACAGACTAGCAGAACAGCTACTTAAAGGTCTGAACAAAGACAAAGTTAAGCTTCTGCTACAGGAGACTGCTAAGTTAAATATTCCACCTTGGGGTCCACCACGCTTGGATCACTAATGGCCATTTAGTAAAATGGCAAAATTTTGACAAGACTACATTTTAAAGCCAAAAAACGGTAACATGCAACTTTTTTTTTTTTGGTGTGTTAAGCGGATGCTAATTTTTTAGTTTTGTCACTGGCGATAAGAGAAAGTTTGGACAAGTGAACTTTTTGATGTGAGAATCAAGGTGAGGAGCAAAGAAAATAATACAAAGGCCAAATCTTTAAAGGCTGGGATTCAAATAGCTGACCTTGCAATTTGCAAAGTGAGTGCTCAGCAGCTAAACTGCTTCCATCTTTTGTCAGTCTCAGTTATCTCTACAGAATGGGGACAAAATGGCATGAAATTTACTTGAAAAGCTTAGAACCTGTTGACACGGTAGGCCAAATGTCCTTAAACATGGCCTTTCATGCATCTTAAACACATGGCAGTATGATACAACAAAGATTTAGAAATCCACTAGAAGAAAGACATTCAAGTTCATCTTTACCTAATGTATTTGAGTGGATAAGAATAACTGACAGTTTGCGCTAGAACTCTATGCAGTTCTGTGAAAAACTAAGTACACCCTCACAGCCTTCCTAGGAATTAAGAGGATAAGTAGCAGCAAGGTGGTGCTAATCAAATTTACTTCAACAGCAATTGTGCGCACCTCTGTAAAAGCAGAAGTTTTGCTCTGGAGCTTTGAGGCGTGTTAAAATATGTCAAAAAGGAAAAACATCACAAATAATATTAGGGAAGCAGCTGTTTCTACCTATTAATCTGGGAAAGGCTATAAGACCATTTCAAAACAATTTGAAGCCCATCATTCTACAGTGAGAAAAATTATTCACAAGTATAAAACATTCAAGACAGTTGCCAATATTCTCAGGAGTGGATGTCCCAGCAAATTCACCCCAAGGTCAGACCGTGAAATGCTCAGAGAAACTGCAAAAAACCCAGAAGCTACATCTCAGTCTCTACAGGCCTCAGTTAGTTTGTTAAATGTTAAAGTTCATGAGAGTACAATAAAACACTCAACAACTACGGCTTGTTTGGAAGGGTTGCCAGGAGAACGCCTCTTTTCTCTAAAAAGAACATGGAAACATAGCTTAGTATTGCCAGGCTGCATCTGAACAAACCACAAGACTTCTGGAACAACGTCCTTTGTACAGATAAAAGCGGAGATTTTTGGCCATATTGCATAACACCACATTTGGTGAAAACCAAAACACAGCATGTCAACACCAGCACCTTATACCAACTGTCGAGCACTCTGGAGGAGGGGTGATAACCTGGGTTTGTTTTGCAGCCACGGGATCTGGGCAGCTTGCAACCATTGAGTCAACCTCTGTATCAAAGAGTCAAACTTTATGCAGACAATTTATGGTGTGGGTGACACTATAGCGGCTTTATGTCTGAACTGAACAAAAGATCAGAATACACTCATGAGCTTACAAAAACTGTTTCAATACAAGTGCCTTAATCGTGATTACACAACTGCAGAGCTCTCAGACCCTGAGAGTGTATGCGTGGCTTCCCCAGATAAGGTGCAAATTGGTTGAAGCTATCGGGTGTTGGGCCACCAGTTTAAGCTTTTCATGAGGATGGCTGAATCAAAAAACCTAACCGGATTGACTGTCAAGTGAACCCAAATGTCTGTCCAAAATTATGAGTGAATCCAACTTGCAGATGTTCAGATATTTTATAGGAAGTGGCAAAAAGGTGCTACAGGAAAAAGCCACCATGGGAACTGTGAATAGCCTGTACAAAAGTGTAGCCTATAAATATAAGGTCAAACTGAATATTGTCACATCATTGAGGTGTTATATACTTACATGTAAAGGATTCCATTTTCCCACCTTGATGGTTGCAGGTTAGCAAAGAAAAGAGGAAGAGAAAGTCAAAAATGACCTCTGAGAACACTACACATTATTTATCGATGTACTAGCAGCACAACACATTCGATATAAAGGTAAGGGTTTTGCAAAGGGACTTGACTCACCTTTCCTTTGGAGATGGCTCTGCATGCTGTCTTCAATATGAGGTAGGACCAGAAGGAGTGGAACAGCTGCAGCAGGACCAGAAGCAGGTTGAAAACCCACCAGGATGGATAGGGCCCTATAATCTCCCAACTCTCGAACAAAGTGGTGTTTAAAATCCTTCCACAGCAACAGAGGGAGACAGAGAAAATTAACTTGACACAAAGATTTAAAGCGCTGCCTCTTATTTGGTGAATTAGGGCGAGTCCTGAGGGGCAAGTACACAAAGCTAAAGAAAGAAGGCTCTGCTCCAAACATACTGTTAAAATCCAGGTGCTCCATGAACAAACATCAGTGTGAGCATTTTATTTATAGTTCAATATACGTAGAGCAATAATTTGAAATTTAATTAAAGTTGGCACCGTGAAGAAAGAAAAAAAAAAAAAACAAACGTGAGTACTAACATCCTTTAAACAATTATTTAAA
>VUQK01029695.1:3710-18016 GCA_015106715.1 Bujurquina vittata | reverse complement strand
CAATAAAAAAAAATAGGTGGAGGATTTTTTTTAATATTAAAAAAACGGAAAAAAAAAAATTAAAAATTAATTAAAATTGGCACCGGGAAAAAAAAAAAAAAAAAAAAAAGCAGCGTGATGCCTAACTTCGCATGACACATGATTGAAATTTTAAAGGTCTAAATTTAACCCTGGAAAAATTCTTCCAATTCGGTCTATGAATCATCCTCTAGCTACTGAAGCCATGGCAACAGCTTTACAGTAATGACAACTTTACTACTCGTGTGGTGGGGGCTGACTAAAATGTAGCGTATAGAAGCCTCATATTACAGCATGAATAAAAGACAGAGAACTGTGGGGTGCTGGCTAAAAGCTTTTGTTCTGAAAAAAAAGAAGAAGAAGAATCTCAAAGGATTTCTCCAGGATGGCCCTAATTATCTGTGACAAACTTGAATCTATAAATTCAAAACAGCATTTTTATGCTGAATGAGAATTGATGGTATCTCAAAGACAGTTTGGCCTGACTGAAAAAATATATGATGCCTCTCTCTTCACTTGGGAAAGGTGTGATAATGCTGATGAGTGCAGGATGACTTCAGTGTACACTTTCAATGACCAAAATTCTCATACTCTCCATAAATTAAAAAAAAAAAGGTCAATAATAACTGACACTTGCAAGTTATTGAAAAAATTCATTTAAACTTCTAGAGAGTAATTAAATCTCTCAAATATTTAATGAATCTCCTCTTCTCTCTGTTACAGAAATTTGGATAGATTAGCTCCACCCTAAATGCTGAATAAATGAAAGGTAAAAACCTAAAAAGCAGCGTTTCAAAACGATGAAAGCTCTTTTCAAGCAGAAACCGCTTTGATGTTTTTAACAATCCCATCAAACTCTAGACACAGTTTTCAATGATAAGCCAATAACCATAATGATCTGCTTTTCATTTGCTGATATGTTTGGCTTTCTTTGAGAGGTTAAAGCTGTGGTATCCATAGTAACTATTACTTAGCAACAAAAATTCAAAGAGATCTCTCTGAACTGCAAACTGTGGTGCAGAAAAGGAGAAGAAGAAAAAGCCACTAAGATCTTCATGGCAAAATTTTCAGGGATGCATTGCCAAAACTCGGGCATCTGTTTGTTTCTTTTTTAAAACTGTGAGCACGCCAATGTATGCAATTGCAAAAGGCAAACACTGCTGCACTGAAGTCTACCTTCAGAAGGATGCTAACTATGGTACACAACAAAGAAAGCAAAGAACACTCACCAGATGGGGTAAACTCCCAGCCTGGAGCTTATGAAGAGAATAGCAAACATTGCAAACAGCAAGTTGCATAGTATCTGACATTTGGCGTAGTTGGCCATCTTGGCAGCCTGTGGTAAAAAAAAATAAAATAAAAAATAAATATATATATATATATATATATATACACAAAAATGTTTCCAGCTTGAATTACAATAACACTACATTGAAGTCTGTTAAATTAGTGTAGATTACATCAGTGCTTTCAGCATTGATGTAACCTAGTGAGCAGTGTGGGAGGAAAAGCCTATTTAGCATATAGTGTAGTCAGATTACTAATGGGCAGATAAACATGAAGTCAAACAAAATCCGTTTAACATTTGTGGAAATGGTTTCCAAAAAAGGCACGCCATCAGCCCATAGATATATGCAGCCATGTCCTCGGTGAAGCGTTCCCAACTCTTCACCACAGCCACCATCAGCTCTTGCTTGTTGCGGTGTCCACTAAAGGCAGAGATCAGGTGACTGACGGAGCTATTCTGAATCCTGAAAGTCTCTTTAGTTGTTTTCACTGTATGCGTGGGGTTGTTGTCTCGCAGAAGAAAGAAATGCCTTCAAATAGGTTTGGATGTGTGTACAACGCTCCTGTAGTCCTCTACAGTCATCCTTTTGGTTCTGTCAGCAGTAAAACTATTGATTAATGCTGGTGTGCCAGTTCTGCTGACAGATGTAAGCGAACCATCGCAGAAGCAGTACTTTGTTTTCTTTGTGCCGTAGACTGTTGCTCGCCCCACACTCCTCATTTAACAAGGAAACATGTACAAGGCGAGTGTCTTTGACTTACCGCGGAGTAGAAAAGACTTTTAAATCCTTACCGTATCATCAGCTGCTCACCTTGACTCTCATATCAAAAAGTTAACTTGTCCAACACTCTCTTTTATCGCCAGTGACAAAACTGATGAGATTCCATTTAGCATCAGCTTTAACATGCCAAAATAAGGTGCATGTTACAGTTTCCTTTTTCTTTTACTTTTAAGTGTTGTTCTGTCATAATTTTGCCATTTTACTAAAATATAATACTCATTATATTTGAATGCATCTTCCAATTCGGATCCTGTGTGGATTAAAGACAATCCAACATAAATTCAAACTTGTGCACCCAGTTCTTGCTTTTTTAAGTCATGATGAAATTATTATACAGCTTCTTGTATACTGTATAATCATTCCACCCTGGAAAAAGAACAGTTCAAAGAAATCACCAAAGGCCCAAGATTACCGTGACATTCATGAACATGATGAATACATGTAAACTTTTGACCCCAACTGTAGTTTTTTCCTTTCTTTCTTTTGCTTTTTAATTTAGTAGCCAGCTTTGTATTACAAATTGAATGTGTTCAGTTTAGGCTATAATTAGCAATGCATTTTACATCAAAATACTGAGCCATACCACTTAATCTTTAAATTCAGATGTTTTCAGTCCCATTGCCACACTTGCATAAAATCAAGCACCTAGCCATGCAGTCTGCCTTTATAAACATTTGCGGAAGAATGGGTCATTCAAAAGTGTGGAACGTGGAAGTGTTTTAGGAAAAAAGCCACAAAAGTTACAGAGCAGGGTTGCCGACTGCTGAGGTTAATTATGTGTAAAAGTTGCCATCGCTTTGCTGACTCGATAACTGCAGAGTTCCAAACCTCCTCTGACCTTCACATCAGCACAAAAACTGTATGCACGGCATGTGTTTCCATGGCTGAGCAGCTCCTGCAGGTGTGATGTGTAGGCGACCCAATACTTTTGTTCTTATCGTATATACACAAAGTTTTATGACATGTTGTTCACACTATATAGACTGTTTAGGACACTACTCACACACCCATATATCCACAGCATTTAATTCTCTCCCCAATCCTCACCTCTATCAGCACGTCGGCCGCATCGTGAAGACACATGACCAGAGTTCCCACTCGTGCCATGTTGTTCACATAGGAAAATACAATCAGGGAGATCGTTGCCACATGGTGCAGGAACATGATCAGGAAATCCTGGGGACACAGCATCCAGGGAAATGTCATAGAGCTACAGAAAGAACTTCTAAAATGCCACTGCATGCTGCATGTATTACAATTTATACAAACAAAAATAGCAAATACACCCCCAGTGCCAAAGCATTTAACAACACTTGTATTGTGTTTTTTTAAGGATATATTCACACATCCTACTGTCTCAGATGCAGCTGTGTCTCAAAAAAGGGAATTTACCACTGAGAAATCTTCCCTTTTACAGTGTGGTTTAGTGTTGGTGAAACTGGGCCCTGTGTGCTCTCTTTTAAAGAAGATGTTGAGGAACATTCAGCTTCTTTACCTTCCTTAAACATAGCAGGGCCAGAGTGTAAAAATATTTAAGTCTTGTATTACAAATTTTATAGTTAAAAGTGAGCTAAAAAGCCATGTCCCTCCAATATAATTACTGCAGTAGCTAAATAACTAATGATATTTGTACGAGCCATTAGGTTTCCTAGCTTTGAATAGAGATCCAGATGACTAAGGATGGGGCAGGTTAGCTACTGAATCATCAGAGGATGTCAGCTCAAAGCAACCAGAACCAGTCCAAAATGGCAAGTGAATGAGGATAGAAGATGAGCAGGAAGAGTAATGATGCACGACAGAGAGTGAAAGCAAGGCAAGAGTGTGCAGGGGGAACATACTGAAATTGGCAGGGGATGCAGAGGACCTCCTCAGCGTAGTGCTGTGCATGAAAAAACTGAAAGGAGAAACAAAAACAGACAACATGCCAACAGTCAACAAAGAGATGACAGAGTGAAGGCATACACAGCATGGCATCATGGGGGCTGCTGCTGCTGCCGTGAGTGCAGTGAGTACAGTGTGTTTGAATTGAGGGCAGAGCTGGGAATGGAGTGGAGACAGGAGTAAGATCATGGCTGGAAGGCATGCAAATTGATAATCAATGAACCAAAAGTGTGGCCATTTTCATAAAAAAAAAGATGAAGTGGAATGAGGATGATTGAATGTTTCCATGAAATAATACTGACTTTCAGTTTATACAAGCACAGACCAAGTTGGTTCTTTAAAATAATACACAGTCGAGAATAAATGGATTATTTGCATTTATCTTTTTCCTTTATTTTGTCTCTTTACAATGATTGATGCTAAGTTCAAATGTCAACACATATTCAATTAATTCCTATAAGCCCAAACCTATACCCTCTATTTTAGACAGGGTTTTTTTTCTACTACTGGATCTGTATGATATCAAAGTGGAGTTATCCTTCATATGGTCATTTCAGACACACAGCTGCATGGAGCAAACCTGCATATGAGAGTTAGCCGATCAGAAGAAAGGAACAAAGTTGGCTTAAAGGGAAGGTGGCCCCAGAAAGATAAGAGCTCATATGCTTTATTTCAGACAATGGGTGAACTGAGGGGGTGCAGCACGGCCCCGCAGAAGATAAATAAGGATTACTTTGAACAGCAAACATTAAACTCAACTCTAGTAGAGTAATATGGAGCTGGACCTGATTCATTCTGAAAGTCGATACTACATTCAGCTTTAAACAGAAGACAAAGAAGAGACATTTACTAAAAATACTTGTGATATGATACGTGTTGATGTGAATTAGTATGAAGTGAACATAAAGCTAGAGCTTTCAAACAAGACAGTCTGGCTGATCGCAGGACAGGAAGCATTAAAAACCGACTGCAGTCCATTTAGGTGAGCTGCCTCCAGAGTCTCGGTGCTGTGCATGCAGTTTTACTGTTGTAGCTGTACCAGAAACCTGATTTGTTCTATGTATGTGCAAACGCCTTTCTCAATAAAAGCCCCGGGAGTGCAGAAATCTCAGAGTAGTACAGTAAAGTATATTAAAGCAATTTCCAGCCAGTTCTAGGATTTAAATTTATCCTTATTATGAAATTAATGTTTTCTGTGTTTTTGTGGATAATGCCTTAAAAAGGGATCCAATAAAATAAAAGATTGCATTTTTCCTTATTAGATAAACACACTTTTCCTGTTCTGGTAAAGAATGGTTACGACATCATTTTCTCATTTATGCATAAACAAAAAAGTTTGTAAATGTTTGATATAGTTTAATGAAATACTTGTTTGAGAGAGCCAAAAAATTAACGTAAGTATTTATTTTAATTAATTAATTATATATATAGTCAAACTATAATTTACCAGTTTGCATTATTTTAATAATAATTTTCTCTCCAATAGAGTAAGTCAACCTCACCAGTAAAAGAAAAAAAAGACCTATTTTCCTGTTTGCAAAGCAAAATATATAGTTTGCTTTCTATATAACAGTGTTATCAATAAAATATAATAAATATTACAACACTGGCAAGAAAAAGATTTGTTTTAAACTACTGTCTTGACTGCAAGGAGGTGCACAGAACTCAGCTATTGTTAATAACAACAGTTCTTCTGTTGTGACAAGTCAGAATGCCTGCTGTGAAATAACTCAATTAAACTGCTATTCCCCCAGTATAAATGTATGCCTGATATTATTCATATCAAAAAATCTTAACTTGAAACACATCAAGACAAATTATTTTGTCAAATGTGGCAGATTCTGTGGCACATTATACACTCACTGGTCACATTGTTAGGCACACCTGTTCAGCTTCTCATTGATGCAAATATCCAATCAATTAATCACATGGTAGCAACTCAGTGCATTTAAGCATGCCTTTGAGCACAGATGTGGCTAATCTAATGGGATTTTCTCACACACCTTTCTCTAGGGTTTACAGAGAATGGGCCAAAAAACAGAGAATATCCAGTGAGTGTCAGTTCTCTGGGTGAAAATGCTTTGTTGAGGTCAAAAGTCTGAGAATGGCCAGACTGCTTCAAGCTGACAAGAAGGCAACAGTAACTCAAATAATCACTGGTTACAACCAAGATATGCAGAAGGCCATCTCTGAACACATAACATGTTGAACCTTTAAGCAGATGAGGTGCAGCAGCTGTCATGTCAGTATGGAAAATCTCTGAGGAATGTTTCCAGCACCTTGTTAAATCTATGCCATGAAGAATTAAGGCAGTACTGAAAGCAAAAAGGGGTCCAACCCAGCAGTAGGAAGGTGTACCTAACAAAGTTCCCAGTGAGTCGAAGTTCAGTCATTTGCTGAATGGATTAAGAAAAATAAACTTTCCACAGTAGGAAAGTAAGAGGAAAGTTTCTGCAAAATTTCTGAATGTTGGAATAAAAAGGTCTTGGTGTTAATGTTTTATTTCTTACATCAGTGATAATACAATCAGGCAGTTTTTACGAGCAAACAGACTAAAAATCAGTCAGAAAAGGATCGGGTCGTTTTCTCTGCGCCACTTACAATGGCATAAACATAACACGCTTTTCTGAATTCAAAACAAGTAACTAAATGTGTCCGATTTTTCCCTTCTAACAAACAACTAATGATCTGTGTTATTGCACATGCATGATGTGTGTTTTGGTGTGACTTGTTCTTACCTTCCTCCTGATGTCTGTGAATTGGGAAAATAGCAACGATAGATAGAAAGAGAGCTCCAGTATATAGTAATAATGGATGTCCACAGTCAGTGGCTGCATAAACACACAAAGCAACAGAGTTAAACTAAATATTTGATAGGTAGTAAATCCAGGAATGCTGTACTATGACCACAAAGGATGGGTAAACTTTGCAGTGTAAATGTTTACCTGGTAAGGGTAGTTGTACCAGCACTCTTTAGTGTTCCATAACCATGGAGTCTACAGGAGATAAAAACAGTACGATTAAACCTTAAACAAATAAAATCTGATTACTATATTTTGCTTTCTATAAAACTCGATAAATGATACACTGCAGTGTATGTTCTGCACATAAATCAGTACCATAGGACAAAAATACAGAGTAATGACGTAAGGATGAGAAGAGTAATGCTAAAAAAGAACTGTTATAAGCAAATAGTGACCCATCACTGTGGCTGAGTTTACGTCTCCTGCACTTCTCTCCAGACCTGCTCTATTAATAAATCCCGCAGAGGCTGGAGCCTGCAGCAGCGGCTGCCAGGGACTTAACTATTTTCACAAAGTGCTTCGTCATGCAACTTGTGTCTGTGAGAGATTTTTCCTGCTCTTTCTCAGCCACTGCTGTGATTGTGTTAATTTACGTATTTTCATGAATATATGTATGAACTCTATTAAACCGTCTCAGCCGCGTATTTCAGTCAAATTTGCTTAACTGGCTCGTTACCATAAATTTATGAACTCTAAAAAGTGCGGCTTATTGATGTCACTCCTCAGTGACATTGGTGCCTGCTGGAATTCAAAACTTTTTAAGCAGGGAGTGCTTCCAGTTTTAACTGGAAGTACTGCGATCTGATCACCTAGATTCCCTAAACTACACGCAGGAGGCCCAGGGCAGTGCATACATGATCATTAAAAATAAAAGGTTAAAAAGAAAATAAAAAATGTTCAATATGAATGTAGAGTTATTATTATGATTCTTAGACAAGTACCAGCTGTTTAAGCTAATGTTCTTAAAATTCAAATACAAATATATACAAGTCACTGCAGTAATACATAAAAAAAATTACTTAGATGGCATTTTTATCCCTCCCCTTTCCTTTTTTTACCTTTAGAAAATTTGTCACTAATGCTTGAATATAATTTCATCACATTCCTCTATATTTTAAGTGCTTTAGAAAATAACTTCAAGTCTCAGGCCTATACTAAATTCAGCTCATATAAGAGGAAAGTGATGCGAATGTATACGTAGGTAAAACTTGCCTTTTTAAGGAAACGCACTCCATAGGTAAATATGTATAGGTAGAATGTAAATCTCCACCTGAAACAAATAAAAACATCATGAATAGAGGCATGTGCGAGCAATTGTTCGTGTACAAAAATGTGATTACTTTATGATCGTGACCTTTTCTTCTGGATACGGACCAGGATATAACTGACAGTCTGATGAGCTCAGTGATATGGGTAATATTGATGCATTTTAGATGGCTCTAGCAGCACTCGTATGAAAGATCCTATAGCTCTGCAGTGTGCAGGTACTTGCAGTTCTTTATATTTATCTTCTTGTATTTTCCACATTGATTTCTATTTTCACCAGAATCCAAACAAACATCTATCCTATCATTTTGAGACCAATTTGTGGAGAGTAATGACCCGCATCACAAAATGTTTTCCAAAATCTGAATTCATACCACTTGTGCTATTTATCTTGTTTAAGCCCTTTGTGCAACACACTGTGGCATACAATGTGGCTGCTATAACTGTAATTGGGAACTGCAAGTGGTGTAAGGTCTTCTTACTAAACGCTGCAGTCTAGAGCGAATCAATAAAAATGGGACGGCAGTGACGTCCCTGGTGAGGTCTGGGACGTCACTGAATGGACTCACTCTGTCCATTCCCAGCCTTTCTCTGCTTTATGTAACCCAGAACATAAAATACAGTAACCACAGCTACACAGTGAAAGGGAAAGTGATCACGAGGTCTGACTCAGAGCTTACAAGAAGGAAACTACTTCAGCTGACATGTCAGTGATCAAAGATGTGCTTGTTAAATATGTCCTACTTATACCAGTCACCAACTGGGAGGACTGATTTCTGCACAACTGTGGAAGTTATTTTAAACAGTGATGATTTCATTAATGAATACATAATGTGAGAGTAAAACAGTTTAGATCCCAGAAGTCCACGTTTTGTGGGCTGAAGCTGCAAAAGATGCATCTCTGTGTTTTTAGAGTTTAAGCTTGTTTGAATGTGGTTTTATAGCTTCGTGAACTGAACCTGAACTTCTATGACACAGACGTAAACATCCATTGATGCCTGTGACGGACTTTGTGGAGCCTATCGTGTGAACCAAGCATTTGCATCCTCTAAAGGTTGCGCAGTGCGGCCGCTTCAGCAATGACCTCAGATCAAACACATTTTGACAGCTGCAGGCCCTGAAACCCCACGTATGCGCACGTTACATAAATGCTCAGAAAGAGAACAAGGTAAATCTGTGCGCCACAGCCGGTCCTTTTTGTGGGGATGTGAGCTGTTACTCTTAATGACTACTGGAGGATTTGTTACCACACTGACGTGCTGCTTGTGGAAGCCATCATTAGCTTTTTGTGTGTGATCAACTGTATTGTAAAATCAAATCAACTGGACGAGTCTACCTGGAACACAGTAAAGACTGTTGCATGGCAACTGGTTGATGAAGCCCGCAAGAGTCTTTTTCAAGTGCTACTGAATCACTGCTATATATGTACAATCACAATGACTCACAAATTTTTCCTTTGAATAGTCCTTTATTTATTTTTTTCTGCAGTCAGGCACGGCTGGGGTTTTGTCATTATGAGTTATACTTTTTCAAATTGATGATGACAGTTGAGCAAACTGGCGCTTTTTAAATGTAATTACGTAAGAGCCGCTGTCTGTTTGGTGCACTCGATGGAAAAGCAACTAGCCAATTATATTTTTAACTAAACAATGCTGTATATGAGATGTGGTAAACAGGATTAGTTTTATGATTAATGAAACATAAAAACTGTAGTTTATTATACGACACACCAAGAATATACTTAGGTACTGCTCTGATACAAACACACTGTTTTATAACTGCTTAATTATATATTAATAAACATAATGTATTAATAAACTATTTATTATGCATGAAGAAATTTAGATGGCTCCTGTAATCACTGTGAGACCAAATATACCTGTTTAGGCAGGACATTGCTTGAGGGAGGAAATAACTGCGGGGGTTGGACACTTTAATTTGATTAAAAAGCCAGTAATGAGGCTGCTTTTATTCTGAAGGTAGCACCTAGTGTTGGAATAAAATCATAAGAAGCAGATCACACTGGCTCATTTAATCCACCTTTGTCACTTCTCCAGGTGGGAAGTCTGAGCACCAGCTGGCTGCAATTGTTTGCATTCACACTGTTCAACATAACAATTAGGCACAAATCTCCAGCTTTATCAAAATTCATCAGTCAGTAAGCCTCGTCCCCTCATTGCAGTTCAATCAGCAGTAACAGCTCAGATACTCTTCAGGTAGTAATAGCTGTCCCACCTACCTTTGTGCATTTGTCTACTTTGGTTTAATTACATAGACATGATTTCAAATTACTGAACTGAAAAAGCTCGTTAAGCATCAGTTAGTTTTAATGCGGCGCAGGAACATGGCGAGCAGTCTGAGGGATAACGGGTGCAGCCGTCTTCTCTGAAAAGCACATGTAAATGGCCCATCGCTCAGCTGCCCTGAAAGCATCTGCTGAGCACAATCATAGTTATTATTTGTCAGCCTAGAGTCTGGCAAACTGCGTCTGAAATGTATGAGACTCACACACCTACGTGTTGTTAGAGGAAAAGCAGTAATGAGGCGGCTGGTAGTGTCAGCTGCTAATAATGATATGTTTTTGGAGAGTTTAAATGCATCAATTCAATTTGGATAATTGGCTGTGGGGTTTTATTTTTTTAATCCTATTAAAAGTTTGGAAAATTTTATTTTGAGATATAACTGGCATTTTTTTAGATGTAACTTTGACAAAGTCTTATATTTGATTCTGTTGCTCTTATTGCTCAGATTTTTCTTTTATTAATCTTCAATCTTCAATCAATTTTGACCTTGATCTTAATTTAGTATGCTTTGCCTTCCATTAAATTATTTGTAATTATATTTTCAAGATCATTATGCTTTGTATTCCTCTCTTCCTCCTGATTTTAACATGTTCTCTGCACATGTATTCTTGTATCGTTAATCTATCAGAAAATCACTTAGGTCAATTCCAACTGTTTTTGAGCTTTTACATGAGGCACGTGTAGTGATTTACATATCCACCTAACAATGCAAAAAGACACCGTTTTGATTGCAGGAGAGACAAATCCCTTTGGAGTTTTGTCAGAAAGGGCAACTGCAATTAAAAACTCAGCCAAATCAAACATGTCGAAATTCCTGCTGTGGGGACCTCTTGTGAATGAGGGAGCAGCTAAAAGTAGCTTTAGATGAGGCATAATCATAAAGACTACCCATCTGAAAATGAACTGAAAAATCTGTATAGAAAAGATGGAGTTACTGTAACTTTTGGGTCAATAACTTCAAATGCCTTAAACCTACATTCCTTCTAATGGCCAGAAGCATGGCAACTCCTTTATATGCAAAAAAGAAGAGTCTGCGGTAAAACTTTGCTATCTTCAATTGTGGTCTCATAAATCTCATAATAAGCAGGGCACGCTTTAGGGTGGGCATACCTTGTGATTGGCGTTTCACAGCCATATAAGTGAGAAGTATCTTTCGCTTTCACCGTAAGCTCCACCCCTTACTCGGTACATCTGGTTTCAATGACCAAAATGTTCAGCTCAGTGCTTCAAGACAGGACCTCATTCGTCAGTGGCTGACTCACAGTGGCTGCATCCATCTTTGTGCATTTTATGTTAAAATGTAAATGGATATCCTAACATGTTCTAGCTTAGATTTTTTTTGATTCCTTGCAGAGAGACAGACGAAACAAACTTCACTTCTCTCTCATGTGATTTGCTTATACATATTTTGTAACTTTAGTGTTTTTTGTTTGTACTTGTCCTTTAGAAAAAAAGAAAAGAGAAGATCTAAATGCTAAATTTTTAATTGAATTAAAAAGAGCAGGGCTGTCTTTTTCTCCTGTTTGGAGTGTCTGTACTGAGATAAGTGAAAAGATTGTCTTCATATCTATTTCTTGATAGAAATGTGTGTATTTCCAACATTTGTATTTAAGTGACTTAAACATCAATTTCACATGTTTGTGATATAGAAAGTAAAAAAAAAACTTGGATTTAGTAGCAATCCATTTTAGCATGCATCAAATATTAAGGGACACCTGAGATAAGATGATATAAGATTAAAATAGCATCATTATTGAATAATATTAAGTCTAGTCATAGAAATACCTCGTCACCGTCTTTAAAACAAAGAAAAAAAGTGTGAATAGAATTCTTTTGCTTATGATAATTTCTTTGTTCTCAGTAAAAGTAAAGATGAAGAGAGGCTGGAGGAAGATGAGATCAGACAACCGGAGCTGTTGAGGACATCAAAGCGAGCTCCTGCCTGAGCCTGTAATGACCAAGAACTGAAAAGTAGAAGGGCTCTACGATACAAGTACACTGCAAAATCTTAATTTATAGTGAAGCCTCTGACTCTGAGTGGGTTTTCATTTGTTTCTGGATTTTGTTCTTTTCCATAAGAACAAAGTTGATGCAGGTTTGCTGCTAAAGAAAATTCAACATTTGCACTTGACTGGATGACTTCTTTTTTTTTTTGCAGTGTATTTGTGTAGCAATCGCTGGGACACAATGTCCCTGCAGAGTCTTCATTATTTTCCGACCAAATGTGTCTGCTACATGCTCCCAGTTTGTATAATGGAAAGAACAGAATCCAAATCAGCCATCATGACAACTGAGAGACAAAGAATCCTATCAGTCTGCAACAGCTGTGCACGAGGGCCTAATTAGAGCACAATCACTGCTAGAAGGACTGAAGCCAGCCCATTTGGAGGACAGCACTCTGGACAACTGAGACTCACAATCTGGACAAACTATTGCTAAGCCCGGTGCTGTCTGCTATCAGTTATGCTGACAGCAGATAACAGCTTAGGCACGGGTGCTGCTTTAATGGAATGAATGCCAGCAAAGCATGTTAAAAAAAAAGCCCTTACATATTTCAGAGAGGCACAAATCCAATTTCTTGTTATATTTTTTCTTTTTCCCCCCAGATTTTTCTCTGAGCTTGTAACAAGAGTCCAGTGGTTTAATCAGCCGACAGTGGTCTCCTGAGTGAACAGCAGCCTCAGGCAGATCGGAAGATGCGCGGGCTCCCCGTGTCTCAAACTGCCAGATTTGCTCTACCGGTGTCAGACGTGGCTCCGCTCTGACAGCGACACTCGCTTGTTGGCCTTTAACGCCACGCTCCAAGTAACTACAATTTCCCTGATGGCAAATGCTTTACTGCAGATTAGCCAGTTTTCCATTACAGACTGAGTGGGTTTGCTGGTTCGCACTGGGACTATTACCCAACAGCAGAACCAGCATTTATGTTGCAATCTTCATAAGCCACGTAAGACACAGCACTGACTAACTAAAACTGAAGCAGCACTCTTATTAGCTTTTAAAGGACCACACCAGGATTTCTGCTTCAATTTGACTGCAGAGCTGAAATAAGTGATAGCCGACTGATTATCAGTTGAAGACTCGGCATAACGAGAGGGGAACTTATTGTCATATCGTCTTTGTCCAGTGTTTCTCCCGCGCTTACCTGAGCTCAATTCAACATCAAGATCAATTCAGCTCCTGAGAAATAGCCTCCCCCTCATCTTAGCGGGATCCCAATTTAAGATCTTATTTAAGATACTCTTTTTTTTCTCTTCCTCTCACTGTTCTAGTCTTGATTTATTTGAAATAATTAGCCCTTGAGATGACGGCAGGATCCAAATGAAAGGCTGACTGGCTTACAACTTGCACAACATCAGGAGTTTGTCTCAGTGATTAAATTCAAGTTTGAACTCTGCAGATTTCCTCTCCTTGATTTTGTTATGTTTCTCCTCCTATTCTCAAATCGGACAGGATAATTTTGTCTTAGAGTTAATATTTTGCTTCTTTGCACTCCTCGCTATCCCTTTCTCAAATGTGAAAAAGTGATGATTGAACTCCATAAACTAAATATTTTTAGGTTTGGGGTTGATGGTCAGCGAAAACCAGCAACATGAAAATTCTAAGGGGAATTTTTCACTACAGCCCTAATTCCCTAATTTGTTTTTATGAATATATGCAGCCACATGATTTACCTTCAGTTCCACGCAGTATGAAAATGAACTTGATTTATAAAGTCATTAACCATGCCTGCTTTTACTACTGTCACAGATGCGTTGTTGAGGAGTGGTAAAACAGCACAGCCGATTCAAATTACTACACTCACAACAGCTGTAAGCAGAAGTTAAGCACCAGTGCACAAACGTAGATGTTTGTATATGCAGAGAAACACGGCTTGCAGCCGTATTAAATGCAGTTTGTCTTACATGCTCTCACAGAATCTGGCGAGAATGCTGGGCTTCTCCTGGTTGCGTCGTTGTCTAAAC
>VUQK01029694.1:56426-74303 GCA_015106715.1 Bujurquina vittata | reverse complement strand
GGGGTGGTGTGTTGGTGGGTGTGTGGGGGGGGGGGCAAAATCCTCTTGTCAGCAGTGGTGCTAATTACTAAATGTATGCATTGCACAAGCTTTAACTCTGTCTTGTAATGCCAAAAAAAAGACGTGTATTTAATGCATTTTTTACTGCTTTTCTATACTTAAAATTAATCTGAAGGGTGATAATAATGTCCTTAATATAATATAGTATCAGTATCGCCTGGAATGATATATTTTGGAAGATTATGCTTACATAAGCTAAGAAAAATTCATGCTCTAAGCTGCTACTTACGTTTATGTTAATGATTAAGGTTCGGTTCAAATTCAATTAAATTAGAATATGTTTTTACCTCAGAATGCCTCATCCGAGTTCATACACAGGTTGTGCTTTCAACAAGTTTGGAGAAACAATGCCATCTATTATAACACAGCAAAGCAATTATACAACACAGTGCTGTTCACGAAAATAATCACACATTTGGATGTTTACAAAGCTTCCTTTTTCCTACTGCTTTAATCACATGAATTAAGTCCTGTGCTTTAGGTGGGGTCTCATATGCAACTCCGCCAGCGAGATTTTTATTTTTTTTTTAACTTTGATATTCTTTAGTGGGGCTTAAAAAATTAATGCTCAGGAAGTAATTGGAGAGAGAGATTCTTAAGTAAAGAGATCATTACATTTTAAATGTAGTTACTTTTGGTGCAGGATGCATGCAGGAGCTGTTTTATAAAACTGCCCCCTTAAATATTTCTCCAATTACACAGAATTAAAGGCTGCGCGTGTATTTATTCTAATAAAAGAGGAGGACAAATTAGTGCAAGGGTTTCTCCATACTCTGCCGTGACGGAACCTCACTGACTGACTGTTGGGTCAGATCAAACTTCACCTTTTTTGTTTTTCCCCCAAACCTAGCCCACATGCAAACTGCTCAAGGCCACTTTCTGGCCCTCGAACCACACTTTGGGAAACCCTACTTTGAGCGCGCATCACACAGACAGAGTGGTCCTTGACCCTCTCTACCCCACCCAAAGCCCATTGATGAACAATAAGCAGCCAGCGAAGTTACAGTTGCTGTGTGTTGGTATTTATGCCAGACTGCAGCTCGCTGAACCCCCCTCCGCGCAGCAGATTATCGGACCGAACCATTGCTGCACTTCAGGTTTTAACACCTGTCACATGAGGCTTTACATTTGCAAATAACCGGCTCTCGCTGCAGCTGAGTAAGTTTAGTTTACTACACTGCAGACGGATATCGGACTCTGCCGTCCTGCAAATGCTGCCAAAGTGCAGCTCTCACTGAGACGAGCTTCCCAAATTGCACCGACACCCCCATTGTGCGACTGGCAGCATCACCCACTGCCTGCAATGGCGTTGTAGCGGCTCTAGTTGTGTCCAAACGTTTCTAGTGGCGATTCCGTTACGGGCTGGCTATTTGCGAGCGTGTGATAGAAATGTTATTTTCGGAAGGTTTTGCAATCAGACCATCCGCATTTCCCGCAACTTTCCCCTCTGGATTACAGCGTATGCGTGCCGCGCGTCCGGCGAAGCCATGAATGTAAGTCTGACTCTTTTGTTTTTGTTACAGTGAAGCAACGTCGCCGTGGTTTGTGGTTAACTTGTATTTGTTTGTGCTATCATTGATAAAGGTCGGACACACCTTTCGCAGAAATCTGCATTGGAAGAATGTAAATAAATACGAGTGAAGCGGTGTCAGAAGGAGGGGGAACCTGAGCTGTCATGTACTGCGCGGTGTGGCTGATGTGCGCCTGTTTGTCTGATCCCACTGACACCGATCCCAGTGTTAAAGCCTCAATTTTAGCTTTTCACCTTCGGCATTATTTTTCTCATTATCTTCCTGCGTAAAATCCTTTTTTAACACAAGCATTTCACATAGGTGTTAACATTGAGCAGCAAGAGTCCAGCATGGTGAATAATGAATACTGAGCCAGGACATTTAGTTTTCAGGCACCGCTGCTGCTCCTGGTGCAGCTGTAGCATCCAGGCTGCGGGTTACAGCACAACTTAGGTTAATGGATTCCGTGTCCCAGATGAACGTTATTTTTTTGATTATTATTATTTAATAATGTATTTTTATCCTAGCTTTATTGTGTCATGTTTCATTTCACTCTTTGTGGCATGCATTTCCAAAAAGGATTAAACATTAAGGGCTGTAGGTATATATTTAACTACTACTATCCGCCTACCTTGCTCTAACCCTGTATTATTGCAGTTGTGGGGCTTTCATTAAGTGTTTCTCTTTTTCTTTCTGTGGGATGGTATCAACACACATGGTCGAGTGCATCCAGCAACATTTTTTTTGAGCTTGGGAGTTGACATTTAGAAGGAACAGCCATAATGTCAGTTATGGTTTGGAGATTTAAAGGATGCCTTGGTGTACAAGGGTCACAGCTTCATAAAGAAAGCAGAGGGTGGGGGAGAGAGAGTGAAAAGAGAGCAAGAAAAGAAGAAGGAAACAGCCATGTAGGGCATAGCACCATTTTAAACAAACCAAAAAAAAAGAGTACAAATCAAAGGATTTATTTGAGAGGGTTAGTAGCGCAGTACTCCTATGATACTAAGCACAGCATCTTTAGAGGTCCTTTAGAGTCTGATGGGCTTTTATACGACAGGAGTTCTCTTGTAACAAGAGCTGTTATTGCATGTATAAGTATCTGTAATTCATTTTGGCCTCATGTGTCTGAAGAGTGTTACTGGTGGTGAAAATTACTTTTTTCATGCTCATTTCAATCATAAAGTTCCACTTAAAAAGGGCCACTTTCACTTCATGTCATGTTGTGAGCCTCTTTAAACAGTTATTGCTCTTAACTTAACAAAAAATGCTTCTATCTTTATAACATCTCCGTTCATCTTTACAGGTATGAATGGGCCTAAAGAACTATAACAACAGCTGGGTCAGACCGAGTGGCACTGCAGTAGGTCAAACAAGAAACCTCACCTCGGCGCTCTAATGTGGCCACGGAAATGCTGACATCCCCTCTGAATCCAAAGGCATCATCATGCTGAAGACGGAGGCCTCGGGGGAGAGGACCAGCCTCCGAAGTGCCTCCCCCCACCGTAATGCCTACCGGGCTGAGTTTCAGGCACTCAAGAAGGCCTTCGACCAGCCTCGGATTGATGGAGACTCAAAACCCAAAGATCTCGAGCGGGTGAAACAACCGAGGGGACGCCAATATGGCAGCCACGTCAGTCGCATTAAGGACATGTTCATGCAGATGGGTTCAGAGAATGCAGCAGCTAAGACCAGGAGTCGTGATGAATCCTCGTCACAAAAACTGGTGAAGCCCACAAACTTCATCAACAAGTCTGATGGATCAGTGATAAAACTTCAGCATTCCTCATCAGCTGAAAGGATTGGAGGTGCTGGGGCAAAGTTCTCCGAAACCAGGAAGCTATTTGAACAACAGTCACGTGACCAGTCCCAATCACCTGTGTTCCCCTACGGCCGTGATAAAAGGGGTTCCCATGAACACCTCGATGACTGGCGAGGGGCAAGGTCCAACCGAGGCAGTACAGACTCCTTAGATTCTCTGTGCTCCAGAACAGAAGCATCCTCACCAACTGTCAGTCAACTCAGTGCTGTTTTTGAAAATGCCGACCACCAAAACCAGGGGGTTTCATACAGAGGAGTCGGCAGACGAGCCCTCTACTCACCCGACGGATTCCACCGCCATGGTGGGGATGTCAGTGAGGATGATTCTCGACAATCTCCAGTACGTGGAACCCACCGGAACAGGATAGGGGGAAAGTTACCCACATCCTCATCTTCTGAGGACCTCCTGAGCCCCAGTCCTGGAGTAGAGACTTCAGAATGCAAACAAGATGCTCCACAAAAGGAAGAAACCCAAGACAAGGCTGGAGAGGCTATAGCAGCAGAAGAACAGCAATTGTCAGGTGCTTCCACCAATGGAAACCAGATTAATGGTTCTTATGAAGAAGGGGAGAAACCTTCAGACACAACAAAACATATTGAGGATCTAGGAGTCTCCAAATCCTCAAAACCTACACATGGTGCTGTAATTACAAACAAAGCTTTAGAGCACGCCACTCATGAGCTGCTGCCGACCACTGGGGAAAGCCAAGATAACAGGGATGCTTCAAAGGAAGAAAAATCTTCCAAGGACCAGATGGAAGAGCCTGATGAGGAATACACTGGAAACGAGCGTGTGATTTTTAATGCAGATGGGGACGCCTGTTACCAGGGTTGGGGGGAAAGCTGCACGGATCCCGAGGATGACCTCTACGGTGACGATGACGAGGACATTGTCTACGACCCGGGCTCTGATCTGACAGAGATTCCTGGTCTGCCGGAAGAAAACAAAGAGGACATCCCTCCGAAGAGGAAGATTCGCTTCAGCTCTGCTCCTATTACAGTAAGCTGAATGCTGCACAAAAGTGTTGTGGAAGCCTAAATTGTGTAAACACATTTGAACACAATCCAACATAAAAGCCTTTGTGCAGTGCTTATCAAAAGTAGGTTAAAACAACAGAGGGCTAATATTGTATTCAAAGCTTTCTTTTTATGGCCTTGTATTTATAGTTACCGCTGAACTACTCATTGTGGTTTAGCTTTGGTGTTTGAACACATGAGGTTCATGAGGCAATGTAAATGTGATAAAATTATGTGACCTCAGTTATTTTTATCCTTGTAGAACTCTGACTCGTTGTCATTTGACATTTTCTTCCTTTAAGGTATAATGTGGTAGGTTAAGTTATCACATTATTAGATGCTATAAGTGTTTGTCTCTAATGGTGAAGGTTGATGCTGAGGGTCAAATCATCACCCTTTGGGAATTTGATGTTCATGAGCAGAACATCTGTGCATGTGTTAGTCATGCTGGTTCTGCACCCACACAATTTTCACACAAGATATTGTGTTTGGTTGTTTTTTTCCTCAGGGAGCGTCTTTGCTCCGGGAGCTGTTTGTGAAACTGTGGAGTCTTCACGTATCTGTGAAATGCACTGTATATTCAGCATACAGTGGACCCATTTGTGTGTGTGTGTGTGTGTGTGTGTGTGTGTGTGTGTGTGTGTGTGTGTGTGCGTGTGCGTGTGCGTGTGTGTGTGGTTTTGCTTAACCTTGGTGTGTTACGTAACGTTGCATTAGACATAGCTAAAGATTGCATGTATTTTTTACCATTGATCTCAGTCTGTTTTCCCAGTGGCTGCATGTAGAAAAGCTCATTTTCCTCATGGACAGTGGTCATTGTTTTTGTAAATAGTAACCAGCTCTTACAAAAACCATAGTCACATTTCCTTTTCCAGTCAAAAGAATTATCTTCACTATGGCATTTGTTGCATCTGCCTTGGAGTATTTTGATGCTGTTTTCAGTGCTGAGTTGGGCACAATGCAGCCAGTGTTGTTTGTGGAATGAGGAGATGGATTTGGAAGATTATGGAAAATATTTCCCAGTCTTTATCCTCAAGTATTTACAATCAATTAACAACATGCCTTTTGTTACCAGGTTTTTCTTTTTCATTCAATTTGTCATTAAAGCCTACATATAGGTATATATACAGAGAGAGAGATTTTCAGATTGCATAAACTCACAGTCACGATTAAGAGATTAAAGTTTATGTATGAAGAGCTACATAAACTTTGCTATTGCCGAACTCAAGCTAATACAAACATTCCACAGGTTTGACTCAATCCTATTACCGTGTTGAAATGAACCAGAACAATTAGCCCACTTATTCTGTGGAGAAAATGTTATTACTAATTACTGTGTACTGTCTCTGAAAAGAGGGTCCGTTTGCTCTTTTCTCTTCCCTTTCCTCTTAGGTTTCATCACACATGCATGAAAACACACACACACACACAGACACACACACACACACACACACACACTTTCTCAAGGGAAATTAATTCAAATTAAAATATTATGATCATGGTTTACCACTAATTGTTTTATTATCAAGCTATAGCATACTACTAAAGTGAAATAAGGTATATTTATAAATTATTTTATATATCAAAGAAATATATCTAAATTAAATATCTAGGAAGAAAAAACGATTATCTGTGCATTACTTTTTTCAACTTTCAGTTTCACTAACCGGTAAATAAAAACACTAAAAAGCTTGTCGTCACATTCAGGTGTAAGAGGCATGGATTATACACTGTTGTTGTCCATGGCTTCAGCCCTTCTGTTTCCTGTGAAAAGGACTGACGCTCATTCATCATATGGAATATTCAAGAGAGAAGCTGCCCCCCGACCCTACAAAGACGCACACGCACAATTAGACATGCGCCCCTCCCACTTCTCCATCATACGCCCCACCTCCTCTCAGCACACGAGGAACAAACAGCATTCTGTCTTTTGTTTGTCTCTCTGTAAACTGAAAGACACAGAGCTATCTTCTCAGCCCCCAGCCCAGCACGAGTCCAGCTTGACCCCTGTGGGAGGGTAGGGTCTTAAAAAAACAGCCACGTTATAATGTAATAGGTAATGCCCCCTCCTCTTTGTGTGATATTTCTTAGACCTGCCCATCCTGCAAAGTGGGTAAGTCATTTCTACCGACCTGCTTTAAAATCTTAATTCATTTAGAACTCTTCATAGTAGCTACAGGGAAAAAATGACACACAATCAGTTTTTTGGCCTTTTTATACACAATGATTTCTCTTTAAGAGCAGCTCCAGAGATTTAGTCTTTATGCAGTGTCACTGTCTGTGAAGCCGAGGAAGCACGGTCTATTTTCCAGCTCCGCTTAAGTCCAGAAAAAAAAATAATTATGAATTGCCATGAAAATTACACCAAATATTCATGTCTGGCTAAGGATAATGACTTTAGCAATACCCTTGAAAAATTCTAAATATGCTCAGTTGGTATATTAAGAAGTATTCTCAAACCTGTGGCATCCATCCTCAGATTTACATTGTGTTTTTAATAATGAGCAACTGGTTTCATGTTACAATGTTGCATGCCACAGCAGTACAACAAGGCAAACATCCTGGATTCTAAACATCAGTGTAAAGTTTGCTGTGTCCACAGTATATACAGGCTCAAAGATCTGCCTCCATTGCAAACTCCTTCTGTAACATCCTCACTGACCCAGTGAGAAATGACCGCTTTGAGCTATCAGAGGCGAATGCGTTGACCCACAGAAGAAAATCAGGTCTCATGTTCATTCAAGTATAGCCGGTTTTATCCTTGACATCAGAACCTCTGGTTTGGTTCTCCGGTCAGCAGACAGACCTCTGTGTTAAAGTAGATTCAGTCTTCTATTGCACACTGAATGCAGTGCTGTGTGTTATGTGCAGCTGGCATCACGTTGAGGATATAATGTAGACATAGGGATGTAACTAAGGTTCTTTTTCTATGACTGCTAGAGGGTCAGTGATCTCAGCCTGTGTTCACTTCACCTGCTTAGTTCTCTCAGGCTTGAAATGTTTCAGCCTTCAGCACAAATAGACCCTAAAAACTCGTATGTGTCGCTTTTTCCTTTCCAAAGACTCTTGTTTTCTTTCTGTCTTTGTTGAATGGCACCCCAGGAGTTTGACAGAAATCTTCGACCTCTGTGTGACGTCTGCTCTCAATTTCCTCTTGTTTTTCACTCTTCTGAACGAAGGGCGTTAATGTCACCTTTTAATGGCGCTTTTTCTGCCTGTAGAGGAACTGCATTTTCATCACTCACAACACTGCAATATCCTAATAGAATTAAGCAGATGTGGTGAGTGGAGTACTACTTAAATGGCCACTAAAGCATCTCTGTAATCACCCTCTCCATTCTGCATGCTGTCTGTTACTGGATCTGCATTTTGTTTTTGCTGCTGTACCTTGAGTTGAATGATGACTAGCATGACAGCTTTAATCTCTATGATAGATGTGTGTCACTCCTTTTATGTCTTGCAAAAAGGGTTTGTAGCTGCATTTTTCTGTATGCCTTTTACTGTACCATGTTATTCTGTATATTCTGCAGAATATAAGGGATGGTTGTGTTCAGTATAAACATCTGTGTTTCTTGATGAGTTCCATCAATTTGGAGATTTTGTTTCTTGCTCTCAAAAGGATAAGATATATACATGAAATAATTTGTGCTCCCTGACTCATTTGCCTCCCAACTGATATGCTCATACTTGCAGATTAGATCCTTCTGCAAACATTTGGTTGCAAAAACCACCTACACGTTTTCTCTGCATACTATTGCCGTATGCGTGTTTCGCAAGCAAAACCGATTCACACACTCATCTTGTACTTTACTGAAGCATGAAAGAACATAAAGACAAAGCTGCTGATGCTGAAAAGCAGAGAAAATACACAACTTACACTGTCTCAGTGCCACTCGTCAGGCATGAAAGGCATTAAGAGAGGGTTATTTCTCTTGAGAATTTTGGAGCTCATTTATACCCTAATACAGTACATGACAGTGGAGGCTCCAGGCTTTTTGTAAGGATATAATTTCTGTCCTTGTCCTCCCTTCTGGATTTGACAGTTTGTCCAACAATGTTGTTATGCACACGGATCAACAGAAACATGCATAACCCACCAAAACATCCTTATCTAGAGCATCAACTAATACTGTCTTGTAAGGCCATTTCAAATTAGATGGCCTGTTGCCAGGAGCTTTGCTTTTTGACCGTGTTTTCTGATAGAAAGGATTACTCTACTTTAGTGCAATCTGTCTTTCTGAGTGATGATATACTGTATGTGTAACAGCATTGCTTGAATTTTGGATCCAGTAGTGACATGGATTTAGGCATTTGTAAATAGTATTTACGTCTGCAACAGCCCTGCAACAGTTTAATCTTCCTCAGTATAGTCTTGTGCTCTAGTGGATGTCTTTTTAACCAGAAATCAATTTTGAGGACACATAAGCACCATGCAAGTCTTGAGCTGCTCTTTATTCCTTCATATTTTAATAATATTGAGGTCTGGGCTGTGGGGAGCCCAATCCATCACTATTGTGTGTTTTTCTGTTCAGGTATGCTTTGACTGCATTGGCAGTGTGTTAGGGATCGTCATCATGCTGAAAAATTAAGCTGTTCAGTACACTTTCTAACACTTTCCAGATGCTATTGCATGCTTGATCTGAATCTTATGGAACTTTTCTGCTTTCGTAATTCCATCAGTGTTGACAAGATCCCCAGTGCCACTCAAATGAAATGAAATGCAGCCCCAAACGATGACAGGGCCTCCACTGTGTTTTACAGATGGCTGTAGACACTCTCCTGTACCTCTCTCATGACTTTCTCCATACTTATTTATGATGATTTTAACCAAAGATTTCAGACCGTTTCCCGCTGTTGCAGCTGTTTCGTGACAGCCACCCTTCCACTTAGACCATTTCTGATGAGGCTTCAGTAGACAGTGGATGGATCAACTGAACTCTCACGTCTGGTGTCAAATCTTTGCCAGATTCTTTCCTATTTCATAAGTGCATGACCTTCAGAGACTGTTGATCTGCTATAGATAGTTTATTTTTTAGGTCTGCTGCCTCATCTTTGTCCTCCATACAGTGCAGTATCTTCAACGTTTTTAAGGACACACTGAGCACCTTGCCAAGATATGCCAAGTTTTCATCTAACAGCTCTTTGTGAATCACCTTGTTGGTGCTAAAATACTATTTTATGCTTGTTAAACTGTGTAATCTTTCTCCGTTTTTGTAGATTCATTTAAGGAAATAGGAACATGAGGATTTTTTGACAGGTTGGACAAAGTGCCTAAAGTTGTCTGCCTTTTTTAATGCTTGAATGATCCTCTGAAAATGGTCAGGTACAAGAACTGGAAAACGTGACCAATGTCCAAAGAAAACTTCAGAGAGTCTTGAAGTCGGTTTTATTTATTCTTAGCTGGGTAAAGCTAGCTGTCAACTTCATCATGTCAACTTCATGTTGCTGTAGAACAGCTTACATTTTGGTTAGACAGGCGAACACTGCAGCTGAACTCAATCAGGTGAACTGAGAAATGTTTTGGCTAATAACCCCATTTGTTACAAAATATCTAAACTTGTATGAAAAAAAATGTATCAAGAAGTGTTTTTTACATATTTTATCCAACCCAAACTCTACTATGAAGTAATGTGTTTCTGTAGTAGTCATGTCAATAAGAAAACAATCATGACTCCCTTCCTCTCCTATCTCTGACAGGTACAACTGCTCTTGACTCGGATGTTGGGTACGTGTGTATTTTGTGCGTGCCTGTAGCTTAGTCACTCCATTATTAATGCAGTTGTGTTTTTGTTTGCTTGTTTCGGTGCCACCCGATCCTCCCTTGGGGATGCATTTTTAATGATCCAGGAAAGGCGAGACATGCCTTGTGGTTTTTGAAGCTGGACATTTGCCACGCGGCAGACTGTGCCATTAACCGCTGACCAACCCCCACCTACCCAATCTAGGCGCGTGTTAATGATATTACCAGTACGCTGTCAGTTTTTATTGCAGAGAGCAGAGCATCTCAGTGACACGATGTTCTCAGCGTTTGCTAAGCTCATGCTTAGGAAGGTTCAGACTGCTGCACCATCACCATGTGCTTGTTTGTAGTGAGTCAGAAAAACGATTGAGATAAGCTGATGCAAAACAGAATTAAAAATCAACCCTATAAACCATTTTTTGCCCTTTATAAGATAGATTTTGGGATCTGTGCATCATTCACAGCAGTCCAGATCAGACAGACTGATTATTATGATTCATAGAAAAATAGTCCCACATTCTGCCTAGTCATTATCACAGCCCAATGAATTACATAGCATAGCACGTGGGTATGTGCTGTAACAAGCAACATGTTGTGTTACTTCTGATCTCCTCTTCCCACTCGTTGTATATGATAATATTCTCTTGTTTTAAGCTAGTTCTTCCTTCTCTTTATGTGTGTCTCTCGTCCTGTAGTTGGCCACTGACTCTGGTGTTGGTGGGAGTAGTGTCACCCTGTAGTATTGTCCCAAAGCCAGGACAAGGGGAAAAAAACAAGCCTGCTGCAGATTCAGCAGATTAAAAATCAGCTCTGTTTAAACAATAACACATCTAAAGTTTTGTCCTCTTGTATGAACAGTCTCTTTTGTATGCAGAAGCTGTGTCTAAAGTTAAAAAAAAAGAAATGCTGACTTATACAATTGTGGCATTCCCTGTCAGTGCCACTTCCCAAGATGAAAGATGATGTATGTCAAGAAGATAGAGAGGCTGGCCTTGAATTGACTGTAAATTCCTGTATGTTCTCTCTTTATGTAGTTGTATACAGAATGTTTATGTTTCTTCCTCTCTTTTCTCCCTCCTTCTTCCTCCCATCCCCACCTCTTTATAGCTGTCAATCTCAGTGTGACATTCATTTTTTCCACCATCAGCGACTGTCTCAGCCCCTCAGTATCCAGACACTTTCTTTAGCACCTGTCAGTTCTCTAGTGTGATGTGCGTATGTGTCTGTGTGGGTGGCCACAGGTAGAAGTAATGGAATGCAAATATGCTGAGGTGTTGCAGCAAGGGAGACTATGAGCTTCCTTGCATTTCCGTCTGTGTGTATGTGTGTGCGTGTGTGTGTGTGTGTGTGTGTGTGTGTGTGCGTGCGTGTGTGAGAGAGAGAGAGAGAGAGAGTGCCAGGCTGTAGTTAATCCACTGCAGGGTTTGCTGAGCATTTCTCCTGGGTTTACCAGCCTCCTATTGCCCTGGGCAGCATCCGCTGTCTGGAAGACGCAGGGTGGGGGGGCAGCATTGGCACCAGTTCACCAAAGGCCCAGTTTAATACCATCAGAGGCTTTTTGCCGTGACTGGGCGCCATGCCGTGCAGTCTTAGGCAGCGACTCAAACAACCCTGGAGCAAATTACCCCTAGTATCACCCACTCCTCAGCTTTTTCTTTTTTCATTTTCTTTTCTTTATTTCTCTATTATTGCCTGTTTCACTTTTCAATAGCCTCAGTGTCTGCTCCTGCTCTAAACCATGAATCATATGAGTCATTTGGTTTCTCTCTCTCCTTCTCAGTCCTCTTTTTTTGTTTACTGTGGCTGCAGTTTCTCAGTATCTTAAAGATTCCTGTCTCAGTATTAACCCTTGGCTAATCTGCTACCATCAAAGGAGCCATTGAGTTAGCCCAACAGCTTTCCATACAGACCAAACTGAGGTAGCTGGCTGATATAATTTAGCAGCAAAACCAGTGTCTTAGATATTGATTGAGCATTTATGAACTGCCATCCTTTTCATTAGTGGATGACTCCCATATATGTGCGTATGCTTGCATCTACAGATGTATGTCTACATTGGCCTTTTAACTATCTGTGCAGTACATGGATCTAAAGCCCACATGAATATACATTCCTATTGTTAGGAATGTGTATTCATGTACTTGCATGTGCATTATATGCATAAATAGTCAAATACAAGGACAGAACAAGGCTCTTCTACCAAGTGAGAGGCCTCAGCTTTATCGCTTTAGATTTTCCAGGCATCTGCAGTGTGACGGCATCTGCAGCAGCATCCGCAGATGACAGTAAAACTGTATTTCAGAGTCAGAATAAACTCCCTTATCCTGATGCGAGGCCTAGAGAAAAGATAACAAGACTGCCCGAGCAGAACCGCTGCAAAGTCTGCACTTAACCGCCAGTCAGTTGTTGGAGGTTTGTTAACAGACAAAATAGAAAACTACATGTGTGTGTTTGATGTCACAGGGCGTTGATCAGTGTGTTGTGCAGATGAAGGATGAATCTAAGAAAAGGGAGGATGATAGAAGGGAGAGGCAGTCATTATTGTACGGTGCAGTTTGCATTCCAGATCTCAGAGAAGGGATTGTGTCTGCCTGTGTATTTTATGTTGATGAATGGGTTTGTGGGTGGATAAGGACTGGCACTGGAAGAATTGTGTAAGGTGATGAGCGCATTTTCTGGCTCGATGGACTATCTCCATATAGGCCATTCACATCACCATCAGCAAACACCCTTACACTGAGTCCATACAGCTGTTTGAAAATACTTTATGAAAGTCAAGCAGATTTATAGCAGTCCTAAAATGTAAACTTCTGACGCAAGCAGTATGTTAAGCTTGACAGAAAGTGCAGGCAGCATAGATGAATATTTTTACATGTAAATGGCTGTTTTGTGTTAAATCCTTCAAAAGCTTGCTCCATTTTCAAAGGAGGACCACATGGGGAAGCGCCCCTTATACTTCAGTCTTCTTGAATTTTTAGTGACTGTCCTTGTTCGAAGCCTCTTGAGAAAAAACTGGAATTAAAAGTTAAACATAATGTTGGCTGAGCAACTATATTTGAAGTGAAAATGTAGGCATTTTTCATTATGGTGTGATGAGTACATAAATATCACACAGATATTAACCAATAATAGCAAAATGCTCTGACTTTGGCTGCTATTTCCTGCTATCAGTCTGTGGGATTAATGGTAAATGGACTGGTACTCATATACCGCCTTTCCACTCAATTTTGAGCACTCAAAGCACTTTCTACTGTAAAGCCTCATCCACCGAATCACATACCCATTCATACTGTGCTTTCATCTGTACCTAAGCACGTCTATTTAACATTCACACTGGGGACAACAACTCGAGGTTCAGTACCTTGCTAAAGTATTCTTTGACACATGGAGAGGAGGAGCTGGGGATTGATCCACTGACCTTCCGACCGGTAGACGATCCTCCCTACCACCTGATCCACAGCTGCCCCAAATGATTAATATGGGTGAACATATTGATATTCATCAAACTGTGGCCCTAACAGTTTGCCACACAGCTGTCATGCTATTAGTTGCCAGGTGCATGTCTGGTCTTACTCACTTGCCATTTTACACCTCCCTAAAGTAATAAAAGCAGCAGGCAGCAGTATCTGCCACACTGCCAAGGTTAAACACACTCTCACACGACGTGCCTTTGCCCTTCTTATCTCTCTACTGGTATTTCAGATCCAAAACTATTTTTTTTCCCCAGAACAAAATCCAATTATTGTCAGAGAACAAGAAGATATTATACATCCTATCTGAGAAGAGAAGTAGCAGTGAGTGAAAAGGCAGTAGAATCAGCTATTAGTCAGCACTTCTTGACCTTTACATTTCAAACAGCCCTTCTACCTCTTTTATCCCTTCTAAAGAATTTCAGAGTCCAGAAACCAGGTGGTATTTGGACAGGATGGAGATGTGTACCGGTGTTTCTGTTTAGAGTCAGATAACCATCCGGTGTCTTTGTTTTGTGGGTAAATGCTTTCTGTTAAATGTTAAAGTCTGTGTCTCTGTTTCTCTTTCACTCTCTTCCTGCCTACCTGTTCTAATTTCCCCTGTGCATGCTGTTTCATTTATCTCGTCACTCCCTCCCTCAGTCACCATTATTCTCTATTCCATCCATTTCCTATTTAGTTCATCTGCCTCCCAGATGTGTAGAAGTCCCGCTCCTGCCTTTATCTTTCTCCATCACTGAGCCTCCACCCACTCTTCTATGCTTACCTTCCCGCACAGATCCACCCTCATCTTCCCTCATGACCTCATCTTTTCTCTCTCTCTCAAGTGGCTGGCCACATGCTAATGTGTTTGCAGATAGCACGCAGTGACTGAGAGAGACCATTAGAGAATGTACTGACTGCCAATGGCAGCATCACATTCAGGACATCCAGGACAGAGCAAGTGCTGCTGTTAGCATTTGTCAGCAGTGTGTATCCGTGGGTGTGTTTAATGGATCTGTGACTGTGATGGTGTCTCCTACTAATTGCTGTTTGTTTGTGTGTATGTCCATCTGATTTGATACTTTGTATTTCTGTGCACAGGAGTCTGTGTACTCATGTGCGTGTGCGTCTGTGTGCAAGTGTTAATAATGCAGGGCTGTTGATAGCGCTCAATGATTGATGACAGGGAGGTCACGCAGATCTCATGCAAGATCACACAGAGGAAACAATAAAACCAATGCTGGCAGCATCATGGTGTATCAATTGTGCCCAGTGTGTGTGTGTGTTTGTATACAGCATGCAGCCTCTTCAATAGAGTGTATATTATATATATATTTACAGTAGAGTGTTGCATTATGTGGTGAAAGTGACTAAGAGATACATGTATTTGGATTTAGGCTTTAATTTGTGTGTGATGCGTCATGATGCCTTATTGATTCAGCCTTGTGAAGAACCCTGTTACATTGATTTCTGACTCCATTTTATTGTTGCCCTATGTCTTGGTGGAGACCTCAAGTTCATCTTGTGTCCAAAACAGCCATTTTTAGCTCCTCTTCCTCTAAAGCTTTTCTCTTTTTAAGCTAGCTTTGGCTGCACCTCACAAACAGAAGCTTTGATAGCTGGTGGTCATAGATGTCCCCTCTCCTTGATGTCAAACAGATCACAGAATAGAAAAAAGTGTCTGATTTGCATCAGTTGCACATAAACTGACCTCAATATTTGAAACTTTGGCCATGATTAATATGAAGATTCATCATTGCAAGCATGACAGAAAACACGGGAAAACGTAGGGTCTGTTTTAAGCTAAAATTGAGATACTCTTTGTCAAATTGTTGGTTGTAATGCCATGTAGCAAATGTCACTAGTTATTCAGATTCTAATAATAGCACCTGCAGTCATTGCGGGTTTGCTGGTGCCTGTTTCACAGGGAGACATGCTGGGATGAAGCTTATGCCTTCATGCAAGCTTCCCGGTGCACCCGCACCCATGTTAATCTATGTGCTTGAACGCTTTGTATATTCTTACACGTCTTTCAGACAGCATTCTGCAGAACACCACACTAAAGTCGTGACAAGAGCGTACACTTTTCGAGTCAGCTTGTGCACAGTTCTCTCCTCTCCTTCCCTTCCTCCTCGGTGCACGGAGCCGTGAGAGCCGCTTGGTTGTGATGAGATTTGAAGTGACAGCTGACTGTTGCAGGAGAAGAGAGGTTCCTCTGAGGACCACACAGCTCAGAGGAAGAGAGAGGCATCCCCAACCTCAAAGCAATTATGTTTCTTTGCATTGCATTATTTGTGGTTGCAGTTGCTGCTTTTTTATAAAGGCCTGGTTTACCCCAGTGTTGTTAGCTTTTCTTTGTAGATCATGCCTAAAAGTAGTGCTATGTTTCCAATAATTGGGAACACAAACCCTCTTATTTGCTCCCGTGCCTGTAGAGCAACCATTGTTGTCAAGAAGAGTAGTATAAATGTATGTAACATTACCAGGTGTACAGTAGCATTGTTAGTGTCATGTGTGCGTAAGCCTCTTAGTAAAGTATGCCGTGTCCTTTATAAAGTTTAATCAATCTGTAAATCTGCTCTATCTCTACAATGTAAATGGCTTATGTAATTAATTGTGGGGTCTTTGTTCTGTTTTTTCTTCAGGTGTTCAACACCTACTCCAATGAAGACTACGACCGACGTAATGAGGAGGTGGATCCTGTGGCCTCCTCTGCCGAGTATGAGTTGGAGAAGAGGGTGGAGAAACTGGAGCTGTTCCCTGTGGAGCTAGAGAAAGGTGGGAACGAATATCTTAGAACATCTTAATGAAGACGGGATCATGTCAATTACTCATCATACCCAACAGACAGAATCACCCACACAGGATGTCACTGGGTTTTTGTCTTTGTACTTTCTACATATCTTTCCTTCACTATTTCATCTCTTTTCCCCAGATTATGACTTAAAATTTGAATCTCTGCCTCGACCATTATTATTATTATTATTATTATTATTATTATTATTATTATTATTATTATTATTATTATTATTATTATTATTATTATTATTATTATTATTATATGTCACAAAGCAGTAATTCACTACAAATTGCAAGCTAACTTAGATTAAACTGAAAAACAAGAAAACTGCTTAGTTCATCCTAATTCCCCAGCATGAGGCACAAGGACATGATGCTGCATGTTTTCCACTTGTCTTGTTCTGTGCTGAAACTCATTTACACCAAAGACTAAAATACACTGACTTTACATTGTAGGATACCACCATCTACTCTCTGTTATGTAACACTAACAGCATTTGAATTATTAATGCAGGGCAGGGATGAATGAAGGGCATTTCTCGTCCAGCATTTTTCCCATTCTTGCAAAAAACATTTCATGTCTTGGAGGTTGATGTCTCCATATTCTTTCAGTTAATAAATCAGTTATTTTATTATATTTCACACTATGGATGAAACTGCTGCCATTTTGGGTTTGACTGACCGGATCTTAAAACACATACGAAAATATAAACAATAGTATTTGTGTTTTTTGTGTTTCCAGATGAAGACGGCCTGGGGATCAGTATCATCGGGATGGGTGTTGGTGCTGACGCAGGCCTGGAGAAACTGGGCATCTTTGTTAAGACTGTCATTGAGGGTGGAGCTGCTGAGCGAGATGGCAGGTGAGTGCTGCTTTCCTACGGGATATCGCACGCTCAACCCAAAAGTAGATCTGGAGACAGCAAATGAAAATGCATGCAGGATCAAGAGTGCACATATTGTAAAAAATAATTAAATAAATAAAATTCTACAGCAGTTAATGAACTATTTTGTTTCCACCACCACTCCACCATATTGTCTCACTCTGTCTCACATATGCAGTCACGCTGTATCCCTATCAGATTTAACAGCAGGGGTTCGGATTAGATCCACTGGGAGAGCCACACTCTTATGGAGTGTAGGTGTGTAGGTGGGACTGAGACATTACATTAAATTATATTTATTTTTTCTGTGTCAGTTTGCAAGAGTTTCTCTGCAGAAAAGTGCTGATTTCTATATTCTTGGTGTATTTCACTTTATGTCCCTGGATAATTTACAGTATTGTATTATGTGTTTTTGTGCATTATAATGTGTGAACAGTGCAGAGCTAGCACTCAGTCAGAGATGGAAGCGATGACAGCTTCTCAGCTGGCAGACTGTGGTTTTCTGCTTCTAAACTACCACCCTCCACCTATTAGTTTGTTCATGTGGTTCAGGTTCCCCATAAACAGATTTAAAAACTGCTCCTCTCAATGCAGTA
>VUQK01029694.1:0-56406 GCA_015106715.1 Bujurquina vittata | reverse complement strand
CCTCTCAATGCAGTATGAAGCTAGGAAGCTCATTGAGCTGGGACCATAATGCACTAGGGCTGTTTGCAGTAGGTGTTGCCTTTAGGGATTTATTCCTTCATTTTTCATGTAGAAGCCACAGCAGAAATTTTGAGGAACATGACAGTGAGATTAGTTAAAATGTAACCAGGAGAGCGATCGAGGAGAGCAGCAGCAGAAAGGCAGCAGCTTCTTTGAAAGTGAGAAAAGTTGATCTGTTCTAAGATGACAGTTTCGCTGACTTCAAAAAGTCTAATTTCCCACGGTGAATGGAAGAAATGAGAAAAGTTGAAAAGATCAGAGGAACATTGTGATGAAGTTCAAGTTCACCGTGTGAGAGTAGCAAGTTGAGTCTGTTTCTCTTTTTTTTTATGAAAAAACATTTTTTTGATTCATTTCATTTGTGCAACATTGCTGTGGAAGCTCTTGTGTTACTAATTAATGAATGTGCTACTGAAAATCCTGGAGCTGTGTTCCTCTGTGTGTTTACATTTATAGAGATGCAAGCAGCATTGTTGTAGGCATGGTGACCACAAAACCAACGTCTCGCTAATAGCTGCCATGAAATGTTGTATTCTGACAAAGATATTCATAGTCACCAGAGAATGAAGTCTGCTTTGTTTTTAGAGCTAATTACCATTAACCCCTGTATACATTAAGCTAATTTGGTCAGTGTTATACAGTAGAATGCTATCACTGACACTGAGTACAAAATGCTATTTCATGTATATTATAAGCACTTAGTCTTAGTGATTAGACACTACATGCCAAAAATGTGTGTGTGGTTTATTGTATTACTGTATTAAGTAAGTGGTAGTTAAGTTGTGGTCGTAGTGGTCCCTTTAAGCCTGTATATTTTCAATTTAAAATGCACAGCTGCGCTTAATATGAAGAAAAAGAAAAGTAAAGTTTCAAAGAAAAGTTTATTTTTATAGCATTCTTTAAAGCAGCTGGAGTGTTGTGCACATTTAAGTAGTGTATTTGCATTTATATAAATGCTGACCACTCATTCTTGCTGACCACTCAGAGTCACATGTTAACCACACAGTCCTACAGCACTTTATTCTATATACTTCAAGCATTTTATCTTCCTCACATCCATGGCTCATTCAGAATCACCCCTAACATGCATGTCTTTGGACTGCAGTAGTAGGTCGAAGCAAGTTTTTTTTATATTTTAGTTCAAGGGAATGAGTGCTTCCAACTTTCTATTGCATCATTAGTGTCTTTATTAGATATGGAAACATAGTTGGTCTTTATTGTGAATCTGCAGTTCTGGCTGGGCCCTCGTGATGGATTTCACAATAAACTCTGATCACAGTATTAGCGAGAGAAACTGTAGACTCGAGATGTTAGTATCACGACAAAAAGTTATCAGTAATTTTTGCTTACTTACACACATTTGCGTGCACACACACACACACACACACACACACACACAGGAGGAGTCACTATCCAGAATGTGATTTCCTTGAGTCATTACCCTTCCTGCTGTAGGGCTCTGTCTTTGCTGAGTCTGACTTAATGGTCTAATGTGCAGGAGCACATTCACTCACAGGCAGACAGATGGACTTGGCTGGGGCTCGGTGTCTCGTCTGTGTGCGTGCTAGGGTGAGATGAGGGTGATAGGATGTGTATTTTGGTGTGTGTGTGTATTTTGGTGTATGTACATTAACTGACATGTTCCTTTGTTGTCAGTTTTTTGTCTTTCCTGCTGCCTTTGTGTGGAAGTTTGTATAGCAACTAAGCTCAACTACATAAAGCCACATTTGGATGGTAGAAGCTGTGAAGGTCAGAGAAGCATCTGGGCTGCTGACAGACAACCAAGCCCACTGTCTGTCTACCTGTCAGGCGCGCCTGTCTCTATACATCCCTATGACATCTCCGATTGATGCATCAGCTGTCACAGACATACTAAATCCTCTGTTATGTTGTAACAGAGTGGGAGAAGGAGCTGCAGTTTTATATGAAGTCATCAAACATCTCTTCATTTTGATATTATTGTTGTAGTAATAAAAAAAACCTCTAAATTTGTAGAGAATGGCTTTGAAATTATATTTCCTCCTCTCTTGCACTGATTTTGACCATTGTTAAATAGTCTTAGCTACCGTGTCTCTCTCAAGTTTATGAAACTGTAATCGTAGATCACTTGATTACTCTTTTAACTTTGAATTGTATTGCTTTTAAACTGGACCAATGGTTGTAGTTCAGTCATACAAATCAAGAAAAACTGAGTTAAGAGACCTTCATCTCATCGGCCCATTTTATTTGATAAAAATGTGAGAAATGTACAAGCTTGAAGTGTTATGCGAACACTCATTGAGGAGATACGCACTCTAGCATGCTGTTGTGGACTAAGAAAAGACCAAAACGCTTTGTTGAAGAAGAGAATGATGTGTCTGTTGTGCCTTTGAGCAGTGAATTATTAGCACAATATGATGTTTTGTTGAAAAATAATGAGAGCTAGTTTTTGTTTTATTCATCTGTTGAAGCAATTATTCAAAATCCAGATTTGAAATCCCTCGAGTGCTTTTTTTTTTAAAATGCAGATTTAAGTTGAATATTTAGCATGGCTCTTTCTTTTATGCAATTTGTTCATAATTCCCAGAATGCTGCATACTGAAGTGTTATCAGGGGTTTCATTTCAGGTCAAGAACTTGGGCAACCTCCCATCATGTCCAGAGCAGAGCATAAATGCCGGGTGTATTGTAGCCTAGGGCGAAAGGCTTGCTGGCGTCCATGTACCCATTAGCCCTCATAGTTTTGGTTTGAGTCTCATCTCCTCTGTCTCCTTGTTACACAGTAGTCTGGAGCTACTGCAGCGGAAATTTGTGACCCTCGAAAGTTTTGCACTGCTGTAATTCTGAAAATGATATGAACATGAATGACATGCCAGTGTGTTTGTGTCTTTGTGCATCTTTCAGCCCTAGGACCGCGATCATTTTCAAATGCAGAAACCCATCATGACTTTCAGGTTATGTGCATGCAGATTTCAGGTTTTATGGATGCATAAAAAAAGTAAAGCTCAGTAGAAATGTAATCATTTATTGCATAGTTTTAATTTTACTATTACTATTACTATTATTACCATTAATGGAATTCAAAAAATCTTATCTTATCAAGTGCTTAAAGATTTTTCTTGTGTGTGGCAGAATCAAGGTGAATGACCAGATTGTGGAGGTGGACGGGACGAGTCTGGTGGGCGTCACCCAGAGCTTTGCTGCCTCAGTCCTCAGGAACACATCTGGAGTTGTCCGGTAATACACACATGCAACCAACAATAAAAATGCAGTTTATTGTAAATTGGTCTGAAGTTTTACACTTAGTCCTGCTATTGTGGTGCAAACGTCCTGCTTAGTGAGAAATACCTTAACATTGTGTTAAGTTTTGTGTGTTTGATAGTGGAGGACTTTTTGATAGGGGCCTGCTTAGAGCATTGGGAAGCAGATAGTAGTTACACATGTACTGACACACACAGACATCTGAAACCAGAGTTGCGTAAGCCTGCTTTCGGTTGATTCTTGGGCTTCTCCTCTCTTTCCTGTTTCTTGAAATTTTTTAGTGTTCTTTTTTTCTCTGTGTAGATTATCACCATTGTGTGTCATGAATCCATTTGTCTTCACTGTTGCGTAAACATGGTGAGACATCCATTGTTTTTTTTCCTAATTAATCCAAAGGCCTAATTGTGGTTTTCACACGGAATCATGTTGCACTTGAACTCACCTGTGGAAAGATGTATGGGAAGTTCAGTGCCTGAGGAAAGGCTGGTGGCTGAGCAAAGAGATGTCCAACAATATCAGAAGTGTTAGATAGATGATGTTTGCTGAACTAATATTGACAATAGAGGATGTGGCCTGTTTTCCAGGATGTGGCCATAGCCTTGAAAAACCTCCATATGTCATCTGTCCACCTGACGAGTATAAATAAATTCCAAAGTTTAAAATCTAAAGTACACTGAAAGATACAAAATGTTGTAATCCAGCACATGAACATTTACAGTGACAGTGTAGCAGGAAATGCAATGATAAATCTCACCCCTTGCTGTTATTTCTTCCTCCTGCCCCCTCTACACTGTCACTCAGTCTTCATCCATCATGTCTCACTCACTCCACCCCCTCCTCCTCTCGCTCCTCCTCAGCAAATCCTTTCCTCACTCTGTCTGATCACCAGAGGTTTTATGGCCAACTGTCCTAGATTTGCCATTTTGCTATATTTAACCCCAACTTCCAGCAGCAAATCATCCAGGTTTCAGGGGCAGATCCAGGATTCTTTAAAATGTGTGCCAAAGCGGGGGCTGAGATCCCATCAGAGAAGAGGGCACATAGGAGATCTGAAAACTGTACCAAATGTCAATGGAACATTTTAAATTGAAAAAATAGTTTCACACAAGACTCTGGAAATCATTTTGCATTGATTAACTGCTTTGCATATCTATGGAAGAAGTATTTAAATGCTTTTTTAGTCTAAAAGTAGCAATATTACTATGTAAAAAATGTTCTACAGGACAAAGTCCTGTACACAAAATTATCACACTTGAAGTAAGGATTTTTTTTATGAGTTGCTCATTACATTGTCACACTATCTTGTGTTACTGGAGCATATTTGATTTATTGATATACTCTAGAGTACATCATTTTAATAATGCATCTTGAGCTAATGCAGCTGCTTTATACTTTAATGTGTTGCTAATTCTGTAATGATATAACATAATGTATTAGTACATATATATTAAATTTTAATAATCTGCAAAATAATGAGTAACTTGAGCTTTAAAAGTACAGTAACTACCCGCAAACTGTGGAGCAGAAGTAGAAGGAAGCTTAAGTACTTAATAAAAGTAAATGCACATCATAGTTGTACTTAAGTACAGTACTTGAGTAAGCGTATTTTATTACATTCTACTAGTATACCTACTGATGCTCTGAGTGCATGGTGTTAGGCAACGTCATATTAATAGCAATCTAGCAAAAGTCATCTCTGACCTCCCCCACTTTCAACACCAGGTTCAGGTTCCCTGCACCCCTCTAACTGCAAAAAAACATTTTTTAAAGATCACACTGCAGTGAACACAAAGCCTGCAGATGAGAGTTTTACGAAAAGAAGAAATCCACACGCAACATTATAGTAAATATAATACTTGCATCTACCACGGCTGACCAGTCATGTCTGTTATATGTGAATCTGTGCTGACATTCTCAAACGGCTGTCAACCCAGTGCTGCCTAATGCACCAGACACGTGTCCTGCATTGCTTCTCCGAGCATTATTTTATGTATCCTTGCCATGTCTGTATTAATTTGAGTAAATGGGATAAATCAGTGGTGTCTGCAGCTGAGCTGACACAGTACCCCTGTGTGGCAGTCCCAGATCTTTTGGAGGCAGGGGGAAACTACGACAGGCTCCCCATGCGTGAGGGGAAAGGCTCTTTTCAGGTCAGCTACTCTTCAGACCTCCCTGCTGTCCAAAGGCTTCCTGTAGTAGAGTACTTATCTTATCCCCCCCACCCTTGCTCTCTCTCTCTCTCTTTCTTTCTTTTCTATACATGCTGTGTCCTGCCCCTCAGTTGTTCCTTTACATGTAGATCAAATACGCCTCTCTGCTGGAGCGTAAGGCCCACTCTACATCCCCTTTAGAAATATACTGTATGAAAGAGCTCTCGGGAAATGAATTCACTTGATTGGGCCCCATCTCCAATCCACTCTCCCTCTCTTTTTCTGTTTTCTTCTCGCAACCACACTCACTTACAGTAGATCGGACAATGCTCACACATACACATAGTTACAGGGACCCTGCTGGGTAAGCCACAGAAATTCCTTTGCTCTGTTTCGTTGGTGTTAACGGGGAGAATAAATTGGTGATGGTATTTATAAGTTTTGAGCAGAAGCTTGGAAAGAGCGGCACGTCTTTCTGGCCTGGTTTCCCCTCATTTTCAGCTCTAATTTATAAACTCTGTGCTCTCAAATCCCTACCCCTGTCATGCAGACAAACACAAGTCTAAAAGCAGGTTATATCTTAGGCAATCCCAGTATTTATAGAAGCAATCTTTATCTTTTGCTCTTTGTCATCATCTGTATCTTTATCTGTATTTAAATGTGATATTTCCTGTGGTTCGTTCCCATGTGTAACTGCTGGTCTTCTCTGTTTAGTTTCCTGCCAGCCTAATAACAGGCTGCCTGGCTGAGCTGACTGTCTTCTAACATTATTATGCGTGTCCTGTCTCCCAGCCCTGCCCACTACGTCAGCAAATATCACTGCCACTGCTATGTGGCTGTGGGCCTCTGTTTTTCTCTCTCTGTTACTGCTTTGGTCGTTTCTTTGCATAAATACACATCACCACAAGAAAGATACACAAATAATAGTAACAGAAATTTATTACATAAATTTGTGTCTAATCCTTGAAAATATAACCTTCATAATAGGTAGCAAATATTATCCAATATACCTGTATGCCTCAATCAAAAGTCTGTAATAAAACTAAATTAAAGAAAAGTTCCTCTTCTTCCTCTTTTCCTCTTCTGTGTGAATTTGTAAAATTAATAAGTGCCATTAACAGAGGCTTAGACAAATGGTAAATCCTTTAAAATATTAGTTTATTTTCACATTTGTCAGGTGCTACATTTCCTATAAGCGCTTTTCAGCTTCAAAAGAACAAAATCAGATAACTCACAGTGTGAAAGGTTGTGATGCTTGTAAGTATGATTTTAATACCTGTAGTTTGAACATAACTTTTTTAATAAATCCAGATACTCGCGTGCTGTAACTGTCATGTAGATCTCGACTGTTTTATCAGCTGGCCGATATTATCAGTTGATATTAGGTAGCTGTTTCTGCATTCATAATGGACAATAATTTAATTTATAATTCTTCTCCTCACATACAAGGCCTCTAATAATCAGGGCCCATCTTATCTTAAAGACCTCATAGTACTGTATCACCCCAATAGCACTTCGCTGTCAGACTGCAGGCTTACCTGTGGTTCCTAGGATGCTTGAAAGTAGAATGGGAGGCAGAGCCTTCGGCTTTCTCTTCTGTGGAACCAGCTCCCAGTTTGGATTCAGGAGGCAGACACCCTCTATTGTGCTATATGACTAAAATTAAATTTAACCTTATCCGAGCAGAGTTTGGCAGAGTATAAATGAGTAAATAAATAACTGCACATAACAAATGTTTGGGAAATCTGTGTCTGAAAGAAGAATCACATGATGGCCGTGTCTGTAGGTCAACAGTGCCTCTTGTTGTCACAGGTTTGTGATCGGTCGAGAGCGTCCAGGTCAACAGAGTGAGGTGGCCACACTCATCCAGCAGACCCTGGAGCAGGAAAGGAGACAGAGAGAACTGCTAGAGCAGCAGTATGCCCACTATGACGCCGATGATGATGAGGTAATGATCATACGCAACCGTGGCCCCTGCTCTGGGTGTTTGGATTTCTTGTACAGTGCATATGAGACTTTGTAAATGATGGTCCGCATTTAAAAATGTGCAGCCAGGGTAAGATGCCAGCATCTTAATATGAGGAACATTATCTTAATAAATCTCATTATATTTGTATGTATTTGAAGTTCATTTGCTAACACATTTCTCTACATGACACTGTAGTGAGAAAATGAGGCTTATGGTTGTCACTTAATGCAAATAAGCTCCTTTCTCCTTCCAGTGGGCTGGAAGTTATAGCTTATTAGCTTCATAAAACTGAGTGACAGTAGGCTTTGATGCTGACACACAAAACAGCCTCTCTCACAGCTACACATACGAAGAGGATGCCATGAGAGATTCAGTCCTTGAAAGCATCACTCAGCATTTCTTTCTCTGATTCTGCTGCTTACTTGCATGTTTAATCCACCAGACACTGAGCTTAGGGGCCTTCATGTCTTCTGTTTGTGTGTGTGTGTGTGTGTGTGTGTGTGTTTGTGTTGGCCATGGAGACACTCACACTGAGTATACACAATACATAACACACTGTAGTAACATAAATCAATACCAAGTGTTTCCTCACTTACATACACAGGAACAGCTGCACTCATGCGGAGATTTACATGCAGACACACACTACCAGACATCTCTCACTGTTTTCATCAGTGCTCTTTGAAGCTTTTCATTTCCCTGCAGACAGTGGATTGTGAGTACTCTTCATGCTTAAGAAACTCTTTTCCAGGCTCTGAATGCTGATGCCACATGTCAGCACTCTCTAAGCTCCTGTATGGAGTTAAGGCTCAAATGGAACTGTTAGCTTTGCAGACTCAGATTTTAATATTGAAAATCAAAATAAACTTGTGGGTGCACTTTGAGATTTTTTTTATGTTTTCTTTTTACAGCCTTTCTAACAGATCCCCTCAAGGACATATAAACATAAGAATGGGGATTGTATTAAAATTGTTAATCCATACATAGATTAGAGCTGGCTGTAAAATGCATTTGAAATCTGCCTCTGTGGAGGGCTGAGGCATCCATAAATTACTGTTGATAGGGTAAACGACTACAAAAGCATTACAAAGATGTGTGTGGCAATAAAAAGAGATCATCAATATTAATATCTTTATAAATATTAGAAAGAGTCCTCATTGGGTGGGTGGGAGTTATTTCTCATTCTGAGGACTGCAACAGATCTTCAGCTCTTTATTGGTGCTTAGAATCAGATCCCAAGAGGATGGGTGCTCCATCATTTAACAATAGACATCCAGCAGACACATGCAATGCCCTGTTAGTTGTTAAATGGGAGCATCCAAACCGGGAACACATAACGCACAGTTATTCAACCTATATTCAACCTTAGTGACTTAAGCAGTCTAAATAATGTCATGCAATCTATGTTACATTCAATATGATGATAATAATAATAATAAAATAGTTCATTATCAAAATTGGCAGCCTCAGGAAATACATTATTCACCCCAAAAGCTGCGAAATTACTGCTACACCAGACAAAACATTAAATGCAACCTATAAAGTGGAATAGCTCAATCAAGTAACACAATATAGTGTAATAATAAGTTAAAAGATTACACAAAAGAAGGTGCTCAATTAAATAGATAATAGAAAAGAGTAAAAAAAATAAAAGCATTCAATGGCCAAAGAAAATCTAAATATAATACAATAATAAATAAATACAGATATTGTGGTATGAGGTGTCTGTCCTCGAGGCAGCAGAGCTGAAACAGATGTTAGAAAAAGACTTCACTGCCCCAACACTAAGTGGTCAGATTGGTCACAGTTAGTACATCACCAAACAAATCATGGTGCAGGAACATTTCTAATAGATGCTGGGTGGTTAACTAATTGAATTTGTGATTAAAATTGGTTCCAGAACTTTGCTTCTTTGTTTAGGAACAGAAAATCAGAACGAAGGCAGCAAAGTAACACGTCAGCTGCGGCACAAGATCTGCAACATTTACTTGCATTCAGCCAACTTTTAAGTGTGTAACTGTATTTTCTTACTTTTCTGTTTTGGCAGCGTTGACACAGAGACGAGTGCACGCTCACGCACGCGAATCCTGTGTTCATGTGATTAGATGGGAAATAGTGATGGTAAAGATTTCCCTGTTTAGAATGAATGAATGATACTTTATTGATCCTACAATGGGATCAATGTCAATAAAGTTGTGAGAGATTGAAATAAAAGATCTATAAGAGGGCAGTTTAGGACTAAATGTATTAAAGTGTGCTGTTACGAGATTGTAATACACACACTAACCGAATAAGTGATTAAGGCCCACACACAAATACTCAAATTAGGTTGATACCTGTCAAAACTGCTCCTGTGAACTCTGTTTCTAGTCAAAGGTGAACCTCTGGAACTCAGATTACCTTCTAAAAGGACTTTTTTTATACATAAAGTAGGCGGAAGTTATACTAAAACTGATCATGGCAGCCCTCCTATGCATTTAATGGTCAACTCTACCTTTTGTAAATAGTAGCTTAATGCATGTAAATGTACTATGTCAGCAAACAAGCCAGTTATGGAAATGGGATCATTTGATTGCGACGCATGTGACTGAATCAGGCCTGAGCGCTGTTATCTGGGAGATAGATGGAGGGAGGTGCAGGCAAAGAAATGAGGAGAGGATGTAGGGCACAATAATGAGAGTAGAGACGAGAGCAGAGACACAGAAGTGAGTACGTGTGCATGTGGAGCACAGGCGCAGAGACAACTAACTATAAAAATATTTTCTGCATTGCATTCGATGACTGAAAATGATGGAAATGCAGAGAAAGACAAACATATGGAGTGTATGTCTATAATTTTTGAATTATATAGAGATCATAAAATGTATGTGTGAGATGGACTGATGAGAAAGCAAATTTAAATGAGGTAGTTTTATGATAATAAAAGCAAGTTGCAGATGTTTTAGAGTAGCTCCACTGGTAATGTTTGAGTCAGTTGGTCATCGGCCAAAGTCTGAATCAACAAATCCATTTAGGTCCAGTGCTTAATGGTCTTTGCCAATACTCATTATACACTGTTTTGGGCGTCAGAGAAAAGAAAAACTGCCTTGAATACATGCAGTGTAATGGCCTACCACAAAATATTTTTCATTTAAGTACTGCTAAAAGCTGCAATAAGAAGTTGTTTCTGGTGACTGTCATTAGTCACTTTATTTCTGAGAGATCCTAGCTCTCTCAGTCGTAGAATTAGCTCGGCTCGAGCCTCACACCTCACTAGTTTTGACATGTGACCTCGTTGCACTTGAGGCAAGATGGTGACTCATGTTTTTTTTTTTTTAAAAAAGTGGCAGTCAGAGTTTGTCAGCATAACTTATCTGATGGCTTACTTTTATAGAAATTATCATTTCAGATCACCAGGCTGTCAAACTGATTTATTTCACATGACGTTTGGGGAGGGTTACCTAAATCTTATGCAACTGGCAGCGTTAAAATAGCATTACTTATGTAAAGCAGAAGGTGAAGCGAGGACGGCTTCAGGAAAGTGGTTAAGAGTTTCTGTAAGTCAGATGAAAGAAGATGGAAAGAATGTAAAAGGTGACAAATACAAGGCAGTACTGGGGAGAGCAAATCTAGGTATAGGTGTCTGCCCTGTAATGAAAAGGAAAGTAAATAAAAGCAACTGCTGTCTCCAGAAATTACTAGCAGGGGCAGTTTGATCATAGTTGAATACAAGGGGGGATGCATGCTTTCTGATATGATTACAGCCTTGGATAATTAAACGTCACAGTTGGACACCTCAGAGCCTGACAGGTTATCTGATTTGTCTATTCAGGCTATTCTGCAGCCTCTTAACTTCTCACTGGAGGGTGAATCCTCATAGCTGTATTGGTATCAGTATAGGAGTGGACAATTGCCTGTTTAGTTAGTCATTTCACCAGTTGCCATTCCTGTGTTGCTGATGTACTTAAGGTTTTGCTTGCTGCAGATGACATCCATCACAAAGATATCTGTATAGACTAAAGTTGGCTTCCTGGGTTGGTTGAAGACACTTTACTGGATTTAAAGCCAAGAAAGTTTTCTTCTGTGTTTTGTGTTTTGGTTGCTGGCTCTGCTTGCACTTTCCTGCTGTGCCCACAGACTTGTGATGGCAGCATACAAATAAGTCTCACTTTTACAAGGCTCTGGGAACCTCGTCCTAATATATAACCTCTGTCATTTAAAAATGAATAACAGACAGAAAAACCAACTTTGTTTGCTTCTATTTATTCTTCACAGATGTGATATTTGCCATGTGTGCTTAAGAGAAAAAACAAAAAAATAGAAATCCTTCCGTCTGCATGCTGTTTGTTTTAAATTAACATGCAGAAAATTAGCTCCATGGCTGACTTTACATTTCCTCCTAAAGCAGACAGGAGAATACGCCACAGATGAAGAGGAGGCAGGAACAACAGTTGCAGAAGGGGAGAAGAGCATCGAAGTGTTTGACTTACCAGAGACAGAGGATATCTTGTCTCCGTCAGAGTTGGACGCCACTAAGCTCTACCAGAAGTTCAGAGAGGTAACCTGAAATGCTTCTTTATCTCCAGTTCAGTCACTACTCCTGAATATCCCAGTGTCTTGATTACATAACTGATGGAAGCCTACACCATTTTTCTCTGTCAGTGCTTTGAAGCATACACTGCAAATATGCCCACAAACCCACAAGAATTGCTTAGCTACTGAAAAAAGGTAATTACATTTAACACCAAGAGACCAACACAATAGAGGCTCTGCTTAACTTAGCAAAACTATGCTTTTGTTAAGATCTACAATCCGCTCGGCCTCCCTAATTGCTAATCTGAATGATTAGAGGTGTGAATACAAAGTGATGTAAGTCCTCATTACACCTAATTGCCCATGTTTTTAGATGAAACCCCCAGAAAAAGAATGAGAATGAACAGCATAAAGCTGTTTTTTGGACCAGTCTGAATTCGGATCTTGGCAACACTTCACACATTTGGTTTCTCAGAATAGAATCCCGTTTTTGTTATACCTCTGGTGCCCTCGTTAACAATGAACTTCCTTTAAAGATTACATCAATGAAACGGAACAAAAATTTACTGACAGCTCATTTATGCTTTTATGCTGCTGAAAAGATGGTAATATTGATCCAGCACTCCAACACCGTTACCATCAGCACTATGGCACCAACGGCCTTCCACAGTTCCTGTATGACACATTTAACGAATGGTTCCAGCTGCACTGCAGGCACTGCAGTGGATATCGAATGAAAATATAATGTAATCCCTGGGCTCAGGGTGTGTGCATTTACTCCATTTTGTCATTTTTTTCTCTCTCCAGTAGTCCAGCTCTTCCCGTTCAGTCTTAAATGGCTCTCACTCTGGATGTCTTTTAGAAACCAGTTGACGGGGCAGTCAACCTTTTTTAAATGATAGAGAGAAAATGTGATGATACAGAAATAAATATTATGCTACAGTCACACTGGGAAAAACAGAGGGTGGAGACTGCGATGACCAAAATTATCGATGAACAATGAACTTGCGACCTCATTGCTGCTTCAAACCAGCTAGCAACCAGTTGTCTGGTTACCAAATGGTCAAGTCAAGTCCGCTATCGCAGGCAGGTTGCGCTCATCAGACAGACTCGGTTTTATTACAACACATTGGCAGTCTGCATTCATGAATTAGATGGCAGTTATTTGCAAACCTTCACCTGAGAGTGATTATAGTCAGTCAGTGTTTGGAGACAGGTTGGCTCCCACCAGGCAACCCGTGCAATCACCTTATGATCAAAGGTGGTCATCCAGAGGTTGAGGGTGTTGCACACTCACTCTCTGGGTAACAAGTTGGTCACCACAACTATTTGCAGCCAGTTGCTGAAAGCAAAAAAAAAATCTGTGACATCACCAGGCAACCACCAATATTTTTTCTAGTGTCAGGAGGTTGCCGCCTCATATTTATATGAGCTATAAGTGAGTTATATCTCAGGTATCGACTGATTTGTACACACATTGCCAAATGTTCTCTCCCAGTTTGAGTCATTCCTCTTTAAGAAGAGAGGAGAAGCCATCACTCCTTATATTAAAAAATGAATGCACTGCAAAAATGTAACAGTCTGCGAGGCTTAGTCTAACACAGTCATTATCTCGGTGTGCCCGCTTTAGTCAGTCATTTCTTTGCCTTTGTTCGCTCTTCCCAGAGACAACTTAGACTTGCTGCATCACTGAGCTTTGTTCAGACTTACTATTTAAGATCCTAGGATTCCCAAAAGTTTTATATGGTATCCAGAAGCAGATTAAATTTTGCACCAAAAGGATTGTAACCTTGGAAGATACACAACTCATTTGTCTTTAGTTACTATTTTCACACGTGCGCTGGAGCCCTAAACTTTTCTAGGACTTACCCAGTAGGGGTGCATTTAAAGTGCATGTCCGATGCAGTCTTTTGGACATTAGCTGGTCTTTTTAACCTGCCAGTTCTCTAACATGCAGGCTCTGTGATGTTGGGTTGCACTGATGTGTGAATAAAGCAGCTAATATTCCACTGCATTCACTACTAGTGAGTGCGCGTCATTCGCTGCCTCCTGCATGCCCTATCCAGGCAACTCCCTCAACCTCAGCGACACAGAGTATTTCCAGCAGTGAGAATAAGAGCTGCTTCCTGCTGTGTGCTGCATGTGAGAAAAGAGAACTGTGAAAAATATCCTGATGCGATTCTCCCAAAAAATTATTTGAACTTCATGTGTGAAAATTTCTTGACTCAAACTACTGAAACCTCACTGTAACTTTTGGCAAACTTTAAAGTGAATTTTTGAACAGAACTCTGACTCTTGGTTTTCTAACTCATTTCTGTCACTGGAGGTACATCAGGGAGGGGTATCTTACCAAAGACAGCGAATGATTACAACAAAGAAAACCTTTTTTGGTATATAAATACAATATGGGAGCCTGACATTTGTTTTGTTTTTTTCAGACGTAATGAAGTAAAAATCTTTCAGATGAAAAAGACAAGTTAGATATTCTGCCAAAGCTCTTTGTGTCACGCCTTTGCTTTTCTCTTAGAGCTTTCTATTATTTCCATTTCAGTATTTCTTCTTCCATATCCTGCTCTCTCTCCATCTCCTCTTCTCCTATTTCCACCCAATCATTATCTAACTTCCTGTCTCCCTCTTAATGACTGCTCGTTTCAACTTGTACCTCTGACTTTCCTTTCATTTAATGCGTTTATTTATTAAATAGTTTTAACATTGGATTGAAAATACATACATTTATTTCTTGTTAATAAATGTATGATCTTTCTTTCCATTTATTGCTTTTTTAAACTGCTTAGCTATTCATGCATCCCTCAGCTTTCCTTGCTTCTCCTCTGAGAGTGCATGTCAGTGCTGGAGCTGGGACGCTGTCAAGGGGAGGACGGAGTCGGCTGCCTCTGTCCGTCACACTGTATCGACAGCAGAGAGAGCCTGCTCAGCCATCCATTTGATTATTGACCGCCCTCTCTTTTCTCTCCTGTTTTCTTTTTTTCTCCTCCTCTGCTACCAACAGCTCCAAATCAAACACACAGTGACCGAGGCCGAGATCCAGAAGCTAAAAAATAAGGTAAGAGATTAAAACTGTCAGCGGGCAGTCAGGGGACTGGCTGTGGGTGCATTTTGTCAGTGTTCACATGATTTTTAAGTGAATGTGGGACTAGGGTCAGGATAGCCAGTGAGCAGCAGTTCTAGCTTGGTTGGAAATAGTCTTTGGAGTTAAAAGAAAAAGATTGTTTTAAAGGAAAAATCCACAGTTAAAAATGCTTTAAATAAAGTTTGTACAAGTCTTGTTGGCAGTATCGTCTTTTTATGTATTATTTTACGAAGTGTTCTTCTTTAGCACGCAGTGTTGCCGGGCTTTCTGTGAATGCAGTTATGCCTGCATACATAAAATGATGCTGTATTATTCATATTCTCTGTCAAAATGTAATGATGTTTTTGGATCGATACTTAAACTAATGAGCTATAAATCAATATGAGCAAAGTGGTGCCTATAAAGCTTCTTCTTTTTTCTTTTTTTTTAACAGTAATTATATTCTATGGGATGCAGTTTGTGCTACTGTTGCAGACTTTGCTCCAGAAAGATCATTTCTGAAGCTTTTTATTTTTGATTAACTTTTGCTTGCTGATTTTATAAAACTAGGTTTGAGACCTTTTCAGTTTAGAAAAATTTATCTATTTATGCTTGGATTTGAGGGATAAGCTATCTGTTAATATACGAAAGCTTTCAAAACTTCTAACATGTGCATCCATCCATTTTCTTCCACTTATCCGGGCCGGGTCGCGGGGGCAGCGGCCTAAGCAGAGAAACCTAGACCTCTCTCTCCCCAGACACGTCCTTCTGCTCCTCCGAGGCGAGATATAATCTCTTCAGCATGTTCAGGCAGGGCCTCCTCCCAGTAGGTCATGTCCGGAACACCTCATCTGGGAGGCGTTCAGAAGGCGTCCTAGTCAGATGCCCAAAACACCTGAACTGGCTCCTTTCAGTGTGGAGGAGTAGCTTTACTCCGAGCCCCTTCCGAATGACTGGACTCTTCACTTTGTTTCTAAGGAAGAGGCCAGCCGCCCTTCGGAGGATACTCATTTCCACCACTTGTATCTGTGACCTCGTTCTTTCGGTCACTACCCAAAGTTTGTGACCATAGGTGAGGTTAGGGACGTAGGTTGACTGGTAGCTTCACTTTCATGCTCAGCTCCCTCTTTACCAAAATGGACCGGGACAGCGTCCCATCACTGCAGCTGCAGCCCCAAGCCATCTGTCAATCGCCTTCTCCCATCTTCCCTCACTCGTGAACAAGAACCTGAACTACTACACTTGGGCAGCAACTCGTCCCTGATCCGTAGTGGACACTCCACCCCTTTTCCAGCTTTTCCAGGCCATGGACTCAAACTTAAAGGTGTTAATTCTCATTCCTTCCATTTCACACTTAGCTGCGAACTGATCCAGTGTGAGCTGGAGGCCACCACCTGATGAAGCCACTACATCACCCTCAAAAAGCAGAGATGAGATTCTGAGGCCACCAAGGTGGAAGCCTTCCGCTACTTGGCTACACCCAGAAATTCTGTCCATAAAAATTATGAACAGAATCGGGGACAAAGGGCAGCCCTGGCGAAGTCCCACACCCACAGGAAACTAGTCTGACTTAGTGCCGGCAATACAGACCAAGCTATGTACATACTCTCACAGCACCGCCAGGATACCCTGAGGGACAGAGTCGAATGCCTTCTCCAAGTCCACAAAACACATGTAGACTGTTCTCTTTTTTAACAATTAAAAATCAATCTGACTTCTTACTCACTATTGGTGACATATCCTGTTAGATCTTGCTGTTTTTCCTTATCTCCTTTGGTTTGTGCACAGCTGTAAAATGCTGTATGTAGTATACAACATTAATAATATTAATGACAAAAAGAAACATTTTTAAAACGTGCCTTTGTTGTAAATACTGTTGATTTGGTCCTCGTGCAGCTGGCGTCAGTGGAGCGAGAAAAACAGCGCTGGGAGAAGGAGAAGAGCCAGCTGAAGGCCAGCATTGAGGAGAACAAGGAAAGGATGTTGAAGCTGGAGAGCTATTGGATTGAAGCGCAGACCCTCTGCCACACTGTTAATGAACACCTGAAGGAGGCCCAGGCCCAGTACCAGGCTCTGGAGAAGAAGTATAACAAAGCCAAGAAGCTCATCAAAGACTTCCAGCAGAAGTGAGTGAACTCTTGGTTAAACTGATCACACTGGACTTCTCACAGTTACATTGAGCTCTGGACCACTGATAATGTTTTGGCTTCTATTTACATACGTGCATTTGCTAAAACCGTGAAGATGTAAGTCTAATGTAGAGAACTGCTTTAAGCAACTTAGATTACTATAACTAATCACAAACTCTCTAATTAAACTAATTTATCTGGGCTTACAGTAATTTGTGCATTAGTGAGAATTTGAGTACAGCTGGATTACAGAAGTGCTGAATGTGCATCATTAAAAAAATCATTATGATTTACAGTCACAAATGTGAGCTAACTTTTCAGTGAGGCTCTGTAAAACATTTCATATGATTATCTTTTTATCATGCCACACACTGGCAATTATTGTAGCACTTAAACTATTCCAAATTACTACTTTGCCTTCTATCCTACAAACATGTTTTAATTTTTTCTTTAAAAATTGGATAATTTCCTTAATTTTTCCTTTTACAGCTACCGTCAGTTGAATCAGTGAAGCTGATAAAGAATTTCTATCTCATTTCCATCTGTGAGCTGGAGCAACTCTCTTTTATTTTAAATCTTATCCCAGTTCAACAGTAAGAACTGAGTTTCCATTTTAATCCAGTGCAGTGCTCCCTCCTTTTCTGTGCATTGATTCCTTTGGTCAGTCCCATCAAAACTTCTCCTGCTCAGCTTCAGTCTGACTGCATATAATTGGCTGTGCCCTGCAGGCCGAAAGGAAGCAAAGTGATGTAACAAACTCTCCAAGCTGATGTGTAGCTTAAGCCTGGGCTTTAGAGGACAGAGATTGGGTGCCTTTCATTGTACAAATTTCCTCACATGGTTTTTCCTCCTGTGACCTGGAAATCGTTCCCATCTGCCATCGTGGAGGTCTTCAGATCCCTTAAATGCACCTTTAAGGAGAGAGCAGCCATCTGGAGGGGCTCAAAGTGAAGAAACACAGGTGTATCCTTCCCCATGTCTCTCCCTCACATCCTCAGTGAGAAGAGCTAAAATGCAATAAGGACATGAGAAAGGGAAGCAAATATAGAAGGGCAAAGCAGAGGTTTAAAAAAATGTGTGTGCGTTTGTGTGTTAACTAGGAACAGCAGGATCAGGGTAAAATGAGTCATGCTGGCATCCTCAAACAGCCTCAACTCCCTTATTACCACAGCTGAGCGAGAGGCAACCACTGTCACACATGATGAAATGTGCACATGCACATATTGTAGATGTATCTTGTTTCCTGTATTAACACACATCTCCTCTCCCATCCTTGCTGTTCCTCCAGAGAGGTGGAATTCATCCAGAAGGAGGATGCAGAGCGGAGGCGGCTGGAGGAGGCTGAGAAAGCTCACTTGGCTGAGATCCAGGGACTGCAAGTCAGGGTAAACTATCTCTTTAAATTTTTCTGTCCACTTTTCATTTTTTTCATAACTGAATACCTTCCTGCTTCGTAGCTGTTCGGAGTGTGTCTGAAAAATTAAGCTTTTCAGCCTTAAATAAAATTGAAAATATGCTAATGAGTGATACACTCTGGCTGTGCGTGAAATTACATTCAAAGCCAATAATCAGCATGGACAGACAGATCTTCAGTAGCACCCCCTGTGCTTTTTCTGACACTTTGTCTTTCTTGTGCTGTGCCCAAGCCCAGTGGTCACATCTGTTGTCAAACTTGGCTTTTCTTTTCTTTTTCTTTTTTTGTTACTTTAAAGCTTTGATTGCCGAGTGGATGACCTTTCATACATGTTGTACCCCCTCTCCAGTCCCTTGTTTGCTGTTTTCATTCTGTCCAATAAAAATGAAGAGTGGCACACAATTACTGTATGGCTGTTGTGCTGTTTTATCATCAACTTTGAGGCCTTTCTTCACAGCTGAATTGTCAGTAAAGCTACTACTCTATACAATTCAATTCAATTCAGTTCAATTTTATTTATATAGCCCCAAATCACAACAAACAGTTGCCTCGAAGCGCTTTGTATTGTAAGGTAAAGACCCTACAATAATACAGAGAAAACCCAATAGTCAAAACGACCCCTTATGAGCAAGCATTTTCAACTGGAATGCTGCCTGAAGTTGGATTTCCAACTCAGAAAGTCAAGGAAGCCCAAACTTTGACTATACAATTGAAGATGGCGGCAGCCCAAATACTGTAAACACTAGTAAAACTGTAGAACTTGTAACCTGTAGTGCCACTGTTGTATATTTGTGACTTGGTAAATAAGCCATGCACAGAGCACTGAAAAGAGTCTATCTGTGAATGTGCTTTAGCGGTGTTCATACTGGGACAAGTGAAGTAAACCCTGAAACCAAGAATTTAGAGTACTTTGAAGCCTGAGCTTATGGTTCATAGGGATTACGTTCACAAGTTTCCATCATTGCAATAGTGTGTATGTGTGTGTGTGTGTGTGTGTGTGTGTGTGTGTGCGTGCGTGCGTGTGTGTGTTAGCTATTAAAAAAGCATAATAGGCCCACTTTCAGTATTTTCAAATTGAGTATAAATGTGGTCATCTCCTCATGTCACCAATTGTTCCAGTGCTTTGAAGCATCTGTTTGGACAGGTAAATGTCTACAGGTGATTAACAATGACCACTCCTTCTCCCTACAGATTGCAACATTAGAGTCTGAGCTAATGCAGCTGATGAAGCAAAACGGTATCCAGGTCAACAACAACAACAGCAACAGTTCTGAGAGGCTCGGCGCTCAGCAGCGCAGCCCGAGCAGAGCTTCAACACAAGCCAGAGGTCTGTTTGTGAAGGAACTGCTCATGATGGAGTAATTATTGGAACATTTCTTTATGTTGTTATTCTACCTTTTGGTTCATTTTCTTACCAAGAAGCTTGTTATCATTCATGTCCGTCAGTATATAATTTGAATATAAAGGTTAACCCAGCAACCTGCCAACTTAGCTTAGCAGCTCTGAGAGTAAAGCCAGAACTGCCTACCAGGATCTCTGAAGCTCACTAATGAATATGTCATACTCTATCTTGATTTGCTTTGTTTGATCCAGTGAAAAACTGAAATATAAAAGATGCTTTAGAAATGCTGGGTAGCAGATTTGGTCAACTGACTGTTTCTCTCTGGTATCAGCTTTTGTGATAAGCTAAGATGTCTCTTAGCTTGAGTTTAATATGGGTAAAAGTAACATAACTTTTTTTCCATTCTTGTTTTTTATGCAAGACTTTTTTGTTTAAAAAGTGACAGCTCCTATAAAGTAATGACATGAATTTATTTAAACTTACTCATATTTGTGTTAGAAAATATTCTTTAGGGAATTTGTGCTTAGCTGAAGTACATAGAAATGGTGATCCATAATGCACCACATCAATGCCACCAAGTTTATTGACTATTCTTAACTTGTAAATTACATTAAAATAAAATGGCACTATTTCTTTACTGTAAACATGTCCAAACCACCTGTAAACACATATACAACATCCTGCAGTCAATACTGACGTTTCTGTTTCACATTGAAAATCCTCCACTGTTCTGCTGCCTTAACCTTCGCACACACTCGCGCCTCTGACTCCAGTTTCACTTTGGACCACTGCAAACAAAAATAAACAAGTGATCCGTTTTGAGCACATCTATGTGGCTTTGTTCTCCTCGAGTTTTTTTAAGCTCCGCTGGCTTTATTTCAGTGGCTGCATCTGTCAGAACGGAGTGTGCACAGAGAAGGGCCATATCTAACGTAGTTCAGTGCAGACGGGATAACGGAGTGGTTGGATGGCAGTGAGACGAATGATGCAGCCCCATTATGCAACATTAAAACGAGGGGGCTGAGATTTACAGCTGGAACGGGACATAAAGGAGAGAGCACACGTGGGAGGAGAAGACAGGATCTACTCAAATTTAAGTGATTCGGTCTTTGTGTCATCTGACAGCATCTCCATGGGCACTCAAGGAATGAGCAGAAAAATGTTAATTGTCTTCCTAATTAGTAGTGTCACACATGGGGGACGTTTGGACATTTTAACTGAGTTGATGTTTTTTAATAGATGCATTTAAATGTGGGCGTCAGCAGAGGGTCTGGGCAAAATTAGGAAGTTCAAAATAAGTAAAATTTAAGCAAAATTACAAAAAAAAACCCCACATAACTGATGGATAGATGCTCTTGTTTACCACAAGCTGCTTTTGCTCAATCTTTTCTTTTTGCATATGGGTGTGACTCTAGACCTGAGGGAGGGCTCCCCCCACTCACCCAGCAAAATGAAGGGCTATGGAGGAGTTCCCAGAGACAGCATGTGCTCCACAGAAGGAGAGGTTTGTATTAACACACATACCCACACAGTTTTCTTTTACTCCCTGAAGCCTTAACACAATGATGTGATTTCTTATTTAGCGACATCTGTTAAAATATCAACCAGACGTGATGCAGACAGATGTGACTTTTAATCAGACAAGCTCCATTATTCTCATTAGTCTGCTCTTACATTTAATATGTCTCAGATTTCACCACAGGGCGTTTGGTATGTGCGTGTTTGTGCGTGTCTTTAACCCCTGTCCATTCCACTTTCTTCGTTTTAATGGATTAATTGCCGCGTGTTGCTCTGCCACGCTAATTGAGTGTGTGGTTCTGTCACAACTTATTGTCTCTCCCAGTGTGATAATAACAGCCACAGTCTTTTTTTTTTTAAGGATGAAAGGCTCGGGTTTGACTAATGCTGTCACTTAAATGAGCTAGAGGAGGAGCGAGTTCAGTTTAGACAAACAACTCGAGAATTGGATCAGAATTGGCAGGAGCACAGAAGCTAAGTCACTGTGGGGAAAAGAGGGCAAGGAATTAGAAATGGTGAAAGTATGTCAAGTGACTTCTGTCAGATTAGTGTGTAGCTCTGGCTGCTCAGATCTGTTATTCTTTGATTGCACTTTATTCCCTCTCTGTTCTATGGGAGTGCTTTGGAGGATTTGCTTTCTTCTCTTTTTGCTCTCTTCTCATTCTTGTTACTTTATCTATATTCTGGCCTTGTATCACTTCCGCTCCTACCCTTTTCCATGTTTTCATTGCCTCTTCCATTAACCTGATGTTTCTTCCTCTGTCTGCCATTAGATATTTGAAGGTCATGGGAGTCCATCCCACAGCTGCTCCGGTTCAATTTGTAGTGTGGCATCTTGTGATGGAGGAGTGCCAGCACTTAGAGTCCCTGACAGTGCAGAGGGCTCCCCCAGAAAAACACTCCACGGTAAGCACTCCTGCACCCTCATAATGCAAAACTATGTCTACTAATTTCTCTTTACCTTATAAGCTTATCATTTGAAGTAGGAGTAATGTCAGTGTGGGATGTTTTTGATCACAGGTTCTCAGTCTCCGAGCCCTTCTTATAGTTTGGAGGAGCAGAGACAAGCTCTGGACCCTGGGTAAGATAGCAAATAATGCAATGACATACATTACATTTTAGAATGAATGGATATGTAGATTGTACATTGATAGTTGATAGATTTTGGTCAGACACAAGAATCACACATAAGAGGGCACTGCCATGGTGGACATTGTATTAGGTACACCTGGCTTGTACCGGGTTGGACCCCCTTCTGCCTTCTGAACTGCCTTAATTCTTCATGGCTCAGATTCAGAGTAAGATCCTAAAATTTCTCCTCAGAGATTTTGGAGCATATTGCAGCAGATTTGTCAGCTGCATATGATGGGAATCTTCTGTTCCACCACATCCCAAAGGTGCACTATTAGATCTGCTGATTGTGGAGGCCATTTGAGTACAGTAAACTTACTGTCATCTTCAAGAAACCAGTATGAAATGATCTGAGCTTTGTGACACAGCCTGTTATCCTGCTGGAAGCAGCCATCAGAAGAAGGGTGCACTGTGGCCATAAAGGGATGGACATGGTTAGCAACAATACTCGGGTAGGCTGTAAAAATAATGCTCAGTTAGTACTAAGGGGCCCAAAATGTCCCAAGAAAATATCCCTTACACCATCACACTACCAACACCAGCCTGGACTATTGGTACAAAGTACGATGCATCCAGTGCTTTGATGGTGTTTACACCAAATTATGAATCTGCCATCCCAATGTTGCAGCAGAAATGGGGACGTATCATCCGTTTCCTGTTCTTAGCTGACAGGCGTGGCACCCAGTGTGATCTTCTGCTGTTGAAAGCTCTAGAGATGGTTGTACAGGAAATCCCCAGTAGATACTCAGACCAGACTGGAGCAACAGCCCATTCTGATGCTCGGTTTGAACATCAGCAGGTTGTCTTGACCATGTCTACATGCCTAAATGCATTGAGTTGCTGCCATGTGATTGGCTGAATATATGTTTGCTTTAACAAGCTACTACACATGCTGCACCTAAGAGAGAGCGGTGAGCGTATATCACGGTTTACAAATATGCTAAACAACGAGCGCACATGAGCAAATGAAACTGAAGAAAAAAGGTGCTATGTTTATGTACAGCATTTATTGTGTACAGTTTTAATGATTGTGAGATGCACCAAAAACCTGCATCACGTGTTATTTAACTCCACTTCTCCCTTTTCCCCTTTTCATTCAGGTCCTCCCTCAGGAAAACCAAAGTGAAGGACACAGATCCCAGAGCCTCACCTGGAAACAGGTATTGCAAGTTATACTCCTGTTTCTTTTTTCCTTGTCTACCTCCATCTGATAAACACTAAATTTGATTTTCTACTTAATAATTGCTGATTCATTAATGGAGTTGTGTTACAAAAATCATCACCACTGACCTTCATGTAATTTCTCTCTCCCTGCACCTCTTTCTCTCTCTCAGCTCCACAGACCCATCAGCAGAGGACAGTCCAGAGAAACTCAAGGCCAAGGTGTGTGAGGTTTGGTCACAGGTCAGGATGCTGAAAGGCAGTTTGCTTTGCCCTCTGTAGTGTAGTTCTAAATGCACTCAAAAGAAGCTTCTTACCACACGTATAGTGCTTTATAACCATTATCTTATTTTCTTTATAAAAGTAAAACACACACTGCGAGTTCTGTATGTTCACTCAGGTTACTGTTTGCTCTATTTGCTTTCCAGCTTTAATGTACTGTGTTGTTTCTGTTGAACAGACCTCACTCACATGGCCACACTTCTTCTCCTATTCACATTATGTGGTATTGTATTCCTTTATGTTTTGTAATAACACTTAATCTTTTGAAATGGAAATAATTTAGTACCCTATGAGGTAATTGGGGGTTTGCATAAAAGGATATTACCTTGCCACAATCATAGAAATGGATAATTGCATTATAATTGCCCTATTAATTGCCAGATAACTCAATGAGAAGGTCAATCAAATCCTAATTGGGTTTTATAATTTTAGCAACACTGCAAAAAACATATTCATTTACCAACTGCATGATCTTATTTTAGGTGTTAATTCAAATTTAGCAGAAAAATCTGATCACTGTGCAAATGAGTGCATTTCTAATGTGTATAAAATCAGTTAAAGCTCATTCTGATACATAAGATTAAAGTTGTAGGAAGTTGCATGAAAACTGTTTCTAATCCTGTGTAATATCAGATGGCGCTACCATAGGATTAAAGAGGAGATTATTTCTGATCCTGCACCAATTCAGTCCTTTCTTACTCTAAGGACATGCTCAGCTTAAGAAGAGTGCATATGAGAAGATAAATCAGTGCAGAATTTATGCTTAATTATAGTTATGTGGAGCTGGAGAAAGCTGACAGTCTAAGCCTGAGATTAGTCTCACTTTGACCTCAAACGGTACTGAGACTAAAAGAACCGGTTTAAGCTGCTGTATGTTATTGATTGTAAGACAAAGCTCTACACTTTTAGCCATTTATCGTAAAACTATAAATCTGTGTATTTCAGGAGAAAGAAAGGAACATTTAATAGTTAAAAGAACTTTTCTGAATGTCCCTGATGATGACTTTCAGCAGTATTTCCTGCAGGGCAGCGTTGTACCCGTGTTTCTCACCCTGTTAGGTTGTACTTCTCAGCAGCAGCTTCTCTGCACGGATTGGATTGTAACACTAAAATTTCCTGGATGTCCACGCTCTTTCACACGATAGGAACAGAGCTGAACAAAGTCTAACAACGTTTCTAACTTCCAGTCACATTTACAGTTTGTGGCTTATCCAAGCATCTTAAACAAATGACAGGTGTAGATACATTTCTTCTTCGAGCCTGTCAAACAGCTCAAATATATTTTTTCTACTTTGATTTTTAATGGCACGATGAAGCACATCAGTTACATTCTGGGAGGAAAAGCCTTCATTTTCCTGATTAATTTACTCCTCATCCACTCTCTCTGCTTAAGAATTCATTCTTGATTAAATTTGTAACATCTACATACTAATGCGACATCACATTGCACTTCACAGAACTCTGCACAGAAACATCGATAAGAGAGAAGCGCTCCAACTAATCAGCTAAATTCAGCCGCAAAGCCAGTTGGCTCTCAGCACAAGTCTTACAAACGTGTTGTTGATTTCTTAGGCACCCACTTTGTGCGATGATCTGAGTGCCAGCAGCAGCAGCTCAGCGGAGATCAGCGGTCTGCTCAGTGAAGCCAAGATGTCGGGACGCTCACACACTCTGGTGCTCTCCTCAGATGAGGTACTAAATGTTCCTGAAATTTTTTTTAATAGTTCACTATACAAAAATTAACCATAAGTACAAGCATATGAATTGAATAGTTTACACTTTGCCAGTTTAAATCCGATGATACGTAAAGTATGTAATATTATAGAAAACATCCAGAAAGTTTTTTTCTTTTTTTTTTATTTCACGACAGCTTGTCTTAATTTTATTGCAGGAAAAAAAAACACTTTGGGGGGGGGGGGGTGCAGGCTGCTACAGAGGAAGCCTTTTCATTTCTATTCTGTTAACTACCCACTCATTTTCTGTTGTTTTCTATGCTGCAACACTCAGAGTCTGGATATGATAGATGATGAGGTGAGACTGAGGCTGCCTTTTACTGCATGTGTGTCTCTGTGTCTGTTGAGTTATGCATGAACCATTTGTCTGTGTCTCATTGCTACTCTTCTTTGGCATGGAAGGATCTTTTTTCTCTTCACATCCCACAGAATTTAAGCATTTCTACATGCTGAATGTAGGCATCAGTGGACTTTTTGTTGTTGCTGACGCTGGTGGTAGGGCTGATATGTACTTCTTTTCCTTGTCATGTGTCTTCAGATTCTTGATGAGGGGCAGCTTTTAAAGCAGTACCAGTGGCAGAACTGCAGCATTACAGAGTGGACTTCCCAGCAAGTGGCACGCTGGCTCATGGGTCTCAACTTAGAACACCATATCTCAGAATTCACTGCCAAAAATGTAGATGGCGCGCAGCTTCTACAGCTGAACAGCACTGAGCTCAAGGTAATTTAGATCTTTTTGTTATTAAATATATGTTTAATTATACGTACGAATTAGGATAGGTAGATTGGTATTGGAAAGCCTATTAATACATTGTAAACTCCCTCAGATCGGACCTTTCTTGGTTTTAAATATTATTGAAAACGTGTTTTTATCATTTAATTTTTGTGTTTTTAATTGTATTAATGTAAAAAAATAACCTTGATCCAGTCACGTAAATAAAAAACAACATTTTCATAGTGTTCTATGCAGTCCTGCTAACTAAGTACACCGTACACCATAAGTGCTAAGAACACTGATACACTATATTAACAAAAGGACTTGAGTGACATCCTATTCTTAATCCGTAGGGTTAATATGATGTCGGCCCACCCTTTGCTGCTATAACAGCTTCAGCTCTTCACGGAAGGCTTTCCATAAGGTTTAGCAGTGTGTTTATGGGAATTTTTGATGCTTCCTGAAGCACATTGGTGAGGTTAGACACTGATGTTGGATGAGAAGGCCTGGCTCACAGTCTCCACTCAATTCATCCCAAAGGTGTTCCTTTCACTGGAACTAAGAGGCAGAGCCCAACTACTGAAAAACAACCCCAAACCATAATGTCCCCTCCACCAAACTTTAAACTTGTCACAGTGCAGTCAGACATGTACAGTTCTCCTGGCAACCGCTAAACCCAGACTCATCCATTGAATTGCCAGACGGAGAACCGCTATTTGTCTCTCCAGAGAACACGTCTCCATTGCTTTAGAGTCCAGTGACTTCAAGTTATTGTTGCTGGAGGTGGTTCTACAGGCTACTGAATGTACTTGGTGTTTTTTAGTTTTCTGAGGACAATGCGAACCAGACAAAAGAAATGTAAAAAGAATTTTAATGTAAAGGCAAATAATTATTTTAAAAAATTGAGAAATTTCAAAATTACTTTGCTTATTTGTTTCAGGCCCTCGGAGTCACTTCTTCTCAGGATCGAATGCTGATCAAGAAGAAGATCAAAGACCTTAAAGTTATAATGGAAAAGACCAAGAGGAACCAGGAAAAAATGGAAAAACAGCGCGAGAAGTTGCGGAAGAGAGAGCTGGAGCAGCAGCTGAAAGATGCATGGAAAGAAAGTGCAGCAGAGTGAAACGAGCCCTCAGATTACCTCCCGTTTTACTGTAGCACCACACCAAGTAGCACCTTGCGGAACAGAACGTCAGGAGGCCCCACAAATGAACCTTGAGGGACGTCTACTCAGTAGTTCTGAAAGGTGGAGCTCCACACCCAGCTGTCAGTTGTTGTTGAATGACTTTTTCACCAACCAAATGAAACCAAAATGAGCAGTTGGATAACAGAATGCTGCCCTTCATTTGCCTCGTTTTACATCCATCCTGTGTTTTGTTGTTTTTTTTTTGCCAGAATTTACGGATTCTATTTTGCTGTTTATAGCTGTAAATTAGTTTTATTTATTCATGTCCAGAGTACGCCTGTGAAAAATTCATCTCATCCTTCTGGCACATCATCTCTAAACTTCTCTTACCCATTACAGCACCTGTAGACATAAAGACCATGTGCTTGTACAGTGCTAAATAAGGATGTCTGACTTACGTATATCCTGTTGAAGTCGATGGAATCTCTTTATGGCTTTGTTGAAGCGCATACAGTTCAGGTCTTTGTGTTGAATTATATGAGGCAGTGTTCATTTCCCACCACTGGGTGTCCCCATGGTGCTTTTACTACTGAAGAAGGCAACACTGGAACTTTCCTAAAGGAACTGAACTGGAAATTAAAGCTTCACTGGGAGAAATGAGCTCCCCAATTTCTTGCAAGAACACTGGAAGTGCGACCACTGTAAATTTGACTTGTGTACTGGCGTACGGTGCCCCTTACCATATACATGTACCATACTAAAGCTGTTTAAAGTATGAATGACAAAGACATACTGAGTTGAATGGGCTTGTTCTAATAGAGATTTCAGGTACTGTGTAATTATTAAATTTTTAACTTGCCTAACCTGAACCACAAGAACAGAAAAGCTGATAAAAATGAAACTTCCTGCTTATATGCATAATGTTGCTTTGACTCCCGCTTCTAACCTGCTTTTGACCTCTTTTTATAGTCTCTCAGTAACAAAGTAATACCTGCCGCTGCCTTTAGAAATTCTAGCTTAGTAGAATTTTTCCAACTTCTGCCCGCTTCTGTGTGAGTGTCAGAACACATACAATAGACTAAACTATGTCCTCCATCCTGTCATGTTATTATCGCACATGACAAAGTTTGTCATGCAAATTTCTCTGGAATGTCCTCAAGTAACATTTTGTAATGCTGCCATAAAGATGCTTTCTGTGATCAGAGACAGACACCAAATGTGCAGAAACTGTCTTAAAGATGATTTGATGTTACACTGGAAATTGTACCTTACAGCTGCAATATATTTTTCATTTTATTATGAAATTAGTTCATTTAGGACTTAAAGAATTTTTATTTACTTGTTGGAATAATTTAGGTTCTTGTTTTAAGATTTTGAAGCTCACCAAGAGACATTTTACCTGTGTTACTTCTTTATCATTCCCAAGAATTATTCCATAGGTTTACATTATATTTAGAGCCACCATGAGAGCTATACAGGCAGCTGTAATGATGTCTTTGTCTTAAGGACCCCGTCTGGTGTGCTGCTAAAAGGTTGAGAACAAGAATAGATGGGGTTACCCATACTTCCATGCAGGTATCAATGACAGTAGATCGTGTTATTATTTATTTATTCCTGTATTTAATGAAGCTATGTACTATTGTTTATGATAACAAAGTAAGAGGATTATTAACACTTCATTATTTATCCAGAATTGTATGATTACCTACTTTTGCCAAAACACGATTAGAAAGTGATTTAAATTCAAACGGCTGTTATTGAATGAAGGATTTAAAGGTTTATAATGGAAGGAGAGATAAAAAAAGTCAGTATTGTCCCATCGTGCTTGTGGTTTTCCTCTAACACCACCATAGTGCTGCTCCCTTGCTATTCCAATAAACCGCTCATGATGTATTCTTATGAAATATTTTGTAACACTTGAATCCTTCTGTTAATAACCCCCCTGCACACACACCCTGACAAGTTGGTCAGCAGACTCTTTTGTATGTGTAGTAAAACACAGAGCAATATGCTGTAAGAATCCTAAAGAAGCCTTGTTTTATATTGTGTCAGTGTGCGTGCTCAGTTTGCCAGAGGGCTGAGGATGCTTAAAGGTCAGACCTGAGCCCAAAATGTGATTCCACATCTTTTCTATGTGCGTGACCGAGCTTGCCTGGCATGACGAAACCATCGTATAGATAAGACCTCAGTGCTCCTGGCGGGCAAAAACTCAAACGTTGGGAGTCATGTCTGGAGGTTTTGTCTTTCATGTATGTAGAGATAGCAAAAGATAATTACCACAAACTGCTAGCCATGCTTTCACCTTTAAAAAGCTCTGCTTACCCCCCCCCCCCCTTTTTTTGGGTCATTGCCTTGCTGTCTTTTTCGCATTCTGAAAACTTTGAAAGGGCAGCTACCTGTCACACTGAATAAAATGTGCAGCCACTGTCCGCAGTTTGCTTTTATTTCTTCTTTTTTTCATATTTACTGAATCCTGTCCCGTGCAGTCGGATACACACAGAAATATTATAATTGGGGTTTTACTCTTCTCTTTTTCCCATGCTCATCTCATGTTCACAGCGTTGATTATTTTTACCATGTACACTGATAGAAAGGCACGATGCCCTTCTGTCAGTGGACATCTCCCAGCACACCAACTGGTCCAGAGTCAGCCAGCTCTAGCTTTCCAGTCCCACCCTCTCTGCTTTCTATTTATATTCATCCTTATTTCTCTCCAGGACTATTTTCTACCTCTGACGACACACTGCTGTCACGTGTTGCCCCTCTTCTTCTGCTTTATTTCTGTCTTTCTTCTCCTATGGTCGGACTTATGGAGTTGTTGGAATGGTTGGTATGCTGGAATCCTTCATCGTCAACATTTGTGCGTTCGTTTCCAACGTGCTCCATGCTTTATGGACAATATTAAACTCTGAGCCAGCTGGTTTGGCAAATCAAGGGCCTTTTCTCAGAGATTTCATGGAGGAGTGGAGTCCCAGAAAACTGGCTGAAAGGCAGCTGAAAGAACGGTTCCTGGAGGCCTTGCAGGCAAACAATGCACAGGAAGTCCTGCAGATTTTACATACCAGCAAACTAGATGTTGACACTGTGCTGGAGGTGGAAGATCCCAGCATGGTCCTCGCCTCATATAAACAAGGTGCGGGAAAACTGTGTTTGTGTGTGTGTAGTAAATCCAAATCATGAGATTAGATACACTCCTCTGTAGTTTGTAATCAGTCTATAAACCACTAGGTGGTGCAAAACTTCCATAGAGCCTGAACCTGACTATAGCTATATAGTACACAGGATGGATTAGTACACGCACTTTAATGCAGTATCCTGGATTCTGTCTGTGTAACTCAAATGTTACACCACTTAGATGAAACTGTTGTAGTTCAGGAGAAAAAAAGTATAACACGTTTACTCTTGCTATGAATTGCTTCTTAATTTTCTGATCTCTTTAAGGATACTGGCTGCCAGGCTACAAACTGGAGAAGTCCTGGGCCATGGGGATCCATGTATGTGTGATGTACAATGCTGTGGAAACGGCACTGGTACTCCTTGAGAAAGGCGCAGCTGTCAACCAGATGCCCAATGGGAAGACTCCGCTGCATGTGGCCTGCGAGGTCTCCAACGGAGACTGTGTGGCCTTGCTTTTGGCTCATGGGGCAAAGGTCAACAGCCTGTCACTGAGTGGACACACAGCGCTCCACTACTGCATTACCCAGGAGTCTGTAGGCTGTGCCAAGCAGCTTATCCTCAAAGGTGAGAAGGCAAAGATGGATGGGAGGATGAAAGTACAAATACACATGCTGCAAAAACTGCTAAAACAACTTTTTTCTTTTCCCTCATGGAGGCGCAAAGGTCAACGAGGCTAGCCACAACAATGAAGCTGACACATCTCTACACACAGCAGCCAGATTTGGTGTCCCGGAGCTGGTGGCTCTCTTTTTGGCTCATGGAGCATCTGTGAATGCAATGAACTCGATGCAGGAGACTCCTCTGATGACTGCAGCCTACTGGGCTTTTGACACTAAAGAGCAAATCTATAGCCAAGACCACCATCTAGTCTGCCGCCTCCTGCTGGACCACAGAGCTAGTCAGAAATTCTGGATAAGTTTCCTCGACATTGACTTTCAACCCCCCCAAATTGTTATTGCACTGTTTGAGATTTGATTTCTGTTACAGATCCCAACCTTCAGGAGGAGGACCATAAAACAGCTCTTCACAAGGCAGCCTGGAACTGCGATCACGTTCTGATAAAGATGCTGCTGGAGGCTGGAGCAGATCCTCGAGCCATGGACATCAATGGCTGTTCTCCCATTCAGTACCTCCTCAAAGTGACCGAAGTCAGACCCATGGCCATACCGGACCTCTGCTTTCAGCTGCTGCTCAACTACAATTCAGCACGGATCTACCCATCACAGTTCCACAAGGTACAGAGGAGGAGGATGATGATGATGATATGGATTTGTGCTTCTATTTGCATTTTCTTTTATGCTAAACAATGAGTATACATTGTGTGATGTTTTGCACAGGTGTTGCAGTCCTGTTATGACTACCCCAGAGTAATAGAAATCTTGGTTAACTCTTATGAAAGTATAAAGCCCACAAGGAAGTGGAGAGCTGCTATTCCTGATGACTGCTACAAGGTAGCGTTAGACTGGGTAAACATTGCTGTCTTTAAATACAAATAACAAAACAATAAGTAGCCAAAAGTCTAAGAACCTAATGTTAAAATATTAAATATATATAGATGAACAAATTCACTGACCAGGTGTCAAAGCCATGTCTCTCAACTGTTAATTAATTAATGTCAATTAATATAATGCCCCTTTATATTGATCAGCAGGCTTATATTAGCTAAATATGACTGACGGTGTCCTCTAGCTGAAGTTGTGCAGCAGCATCATGTGTTTTGTGCTTGTTTTGTTTTGGTCTCCCCAGCGCCATAAAGACTTCTACGACTCCGTGTTTGCCGTTTGCATCAACGCTCCTCGCAGTCTGCTTCACCTCAGCCGATGCGCCATCAGAGCCGCCCTGGGCAGGCTCTGTGACAGAGGAGTGCCACAGCTGCCTCTGCCATTAACCATGAAGAAATATTTATTGCTGGAACCTGAGGGGATACTGTACTGATAAAGAGGCTTTGGCTGTCTAATGTGCAGAATGTGGCCTAATGAGCTGAATAGAAACATTTATTAAGTGCCTCTCTGCTGACCGTGGAAATGAGAAATGCAAGTGCAAGATGAAACATCATCATCATTAACATTTATTTATTTAAAAACTTCAGAAAGCTCACTGAGAGAGAACAAAAAAGAGGCCGTCCAGGATGAGCCATTTCTGTCCTTTAGTTATTAGCTACAAACATTCCAGGACAGCTGGACTGACAGGAAAAGGGAGGCTTTTTTTAAACAAATAGCTTTATTAATAATCTTTTTTTTTTTTTTTAAAGTTGCTTCCTCCTCATTTATTGAGAGCATAAATACTTGATCTAAAGGTTTTGATAGTGGCCTGCCCAAAAAATAGCTTGTGGGGAAAACTCTTTCAGTAATTGTATTTCTTGCAAAGAATGGAAAACAAGATTAACTTTTAAAGTAAGCTTTTTCATCCACCCAAATGATGTGTCTGGTAGGTTGTTATTATAAGAATAAATTCAGAATTTCTTGCACCCAAAAACATTTGGCCTTTTCACAGATAACGACCAAATTACGGGGGTGTTTTTGAAGGTTAAATGGGCGCTGGAGATGTAGAGCGGCTGCATCACTAGCATCTGCGCAGCAGCAAAGGATATTGTTGTCCCCATAAAGAGAAAATTTCCAATTTCAGTGCAGCAGTTTATTAAAATAGTGGATAAAATGAATCTGAGGGCCTGCCTGTCTTGACTGAGAGCAACCTAAAAACATGGGCAGCTGCATGACCGATCAATGGTGCAATTAACACGCCCAAGGTTTCTGAAAATAATGAAACCGAAAAAAGAAACAGTTTGATTACCATCTTGCATTTACTTTGGTCTTTAAAGTGACAGAAGGACCTTTAGCCCTCCAAAAAAGAAGCATCTAAAGAGTCTTACATGAGTCTCTTTGCTGTAGTATCTTTCCACCTGTGCAGTGTTGACTCTCTATGAAAGCACATGGCAAGGAGGCTCCAAATCTACCCGGCAACTACCCTTAATGCTCACTCTCAAACTCATGCTCCACTTTCTGTAGAACAAACACTTGACAAAGCACTCTGGAATAAGTGCTTGTTTTTCCAGTGGACTGCATGCAGCCGCAAAACGGAAAACACTGACTACAGCACAAGAAAGCACAAGAACAGGGAAAATTTTGTAATAAGAGAGATGGTAGCTTGATATTCTTGTCAGATTTGATCAGAATGGACAGAGTAAATCGGCTCTTACAGGAAACTGATCTGATCCATCTCAAGTCTGCATTTAATCCTTTAGAGAGCACTGGTCCATTCGTTCCAGTCACAACAGCACGCTGTAATGATGTCTAGTTTATCCAGATGGTGAGTCACAGGGAGAAAAAGCTAATGTGCAACAACGAAAAGAACTCATTAGATTGAGGCAGGCTGGAGGAGATGCTAGGGGAGATTAATGAACTGTCAGCCTAATGAAACATAAAGATTAAAGCTCCATACTCGGTATTCTTTGTCATCTCTAATGATAAATTAAAGACACACACAGATGGAAAAATAAATAACGTGTTAGCACAACGAGAATATCGGAGGCAAAAAAACAAACAAAAAAGACCAATCTTTCCAAGGAGGCATTTCAGATGTTGAGAAAATAACAGACAAGATATTTATTCATTGCATAATCACACTTCCACTATATGAGAATCTGTATACAGTGCTGTACTAAAGTCTGAACAAGGTGATTCCCAAAGAGAAATTAGCTGAAAACTTGGCACATCTTGGCATGGAGTGAAGTGTATCCTTAAAAGGGACTGGACAAGTGAAGGACAAAAGTAGATATGGCAGGTATAAAATCCATCAAAGACCTGACACAGGACCTGAGAGATGCATCTGGCCCTTCAGTGGATCCATCTACCGTTCACTGAAGATGCCCCCACACGCAACACCATCTGGAAAGTGTCTGATTGGCAACGGTTTCATTTTTTCTAGCATGACCATGACCCCAAACACACTGCCAATGCAGTAAAAGCAAACCAGGATAGAAAAACACACAGTGGAACACTATCAGTGATGGATTGGCTTCCCCAGAGCTCAGACATCAACATTACTGAAGCAGCGTGGGATCATCTTTACAGAGAATGAAACAAAAGACTTTGAAATGTTCTTCAAGAACCCTGGAGGACTATTCCTGTCCACAAGGAGCTGTCCACACAGCTGCTTAAAGAAATTACAAAAAAGCTTACCTAAGAGTTTTTGTTCTGTACTGTAGTTCCAAATAAAATCAATGTGAATGAAATAGAAGTAGGTGTTTATAACTGGTAATGCAGATAGAAGGGTAAAGTCTTTAAGAATGTTACAGCAGTCCATAGGTCGTGCAGGTGTGTCTGTGCTGGACTTGTTTTTTACATCCTACACAAGCCAAGAATATTTGTATACAACTTTACTGATACTTGCAGCTTGAAATCCATCCAGGAATCCTTTATTCCTTTATCTTAAATGCTTTTCCAATCCATTGAACAGGGCCTGGAGATTATTCCAGTTGACAGTGGGCTGCAGCATGGATAGGGCATGGACTCTCTCAACATTAAACAGTCTTATCTCTTTAATACACCTGAAAGCACTGCACTTTGTCTACTGCAGCTTTTCTGTCTTGCCAACCTTATAAATAAACACAGTGTCAACAGTAAAGGGTACACTGAGGTGAACTCCTGTCCCAGCATGTGCATACTTGTTCAGGAATTAATACAAGTTGTACAATTGAACACAGAAACCGAGTGTTTGTGCTGTAATATTTGTATTCAAATATTCAATTTTTCCCTTTTTATGTCAAGAACACAGTAGAGATCCAAATAAAGTCTTTAATGCAGCCTTCTGGTTTGCTGAAGAGAGAACATTGGATGACTAAAGCACGAGTCCCCTAATTCTCAAAGTAAACCTGTGAGAATTCTATTGTAAAATAATAATAGCAAGTAGAAAAGGTTTTTACATTTAATTGAAACTCACAGTAACAGTGATCTTATACTTTGTATTCTCTTATTTCTAACCTTGTATAATCCTGTATTTGAACAACAACCATGCCAATAAACTGTAAAACAGACCTGAGTCACACAGAGAAAGGCAGCCTAACTAGAAAAGACTGCCACATTTGAGTGCACACTGATGAAGCTGCAAAACAAGACAGCCTGTTCTCGGCCTCTACTGGAAGCCGGCCATGGAAAGCCACCAGACCGTGTCTATTATAGTGGCTTACAAACAGCAAAGTTTCCTAAAACAAGCTGTGAAAAAAGGAGAGAAGGGATTGGAGCTGTTCAAACACTGTAAACAGCTGAATTTCTGTTCAACAACTGCTCAAACGAACAGCAAAGTGCAAAAGTGTGAGCTGAAGAAATGAAACACTGAGAGGTGACACTGAAGAGTTCTTTATTTCTTTTTTTTTTCAGTTTCTACATTCACTGGTCCTTTTAGTGGTGAACCACAGACTCAGTACAAGGACACCTGTACTGTGTGTAATGCCTATAGAGTTAAAAAGTGAAAACTGCATATCTTATTAATTCAAGGGAAAACAACATATAAAGTTTAATATTTCCATTTCATACCACTCAACATTAAGTTTCCAAGGCATTTATACAGGCTTAAAACTAAAAGGACAGAATATAAAAATATGTCATGGCTTACAGCTTGCATAATTCTCGAATGTGTTTGTGTTGCTCCTGTGTACCTACAACCCTGAATATATCCTGTCAGGTCCAGATAAAAGGGTGATGGCTTACAGTGTGTTATACACCAGGGAGCCAAAGGACAGTTTCCTGCAGAAAGGACCCTCTCACATATGCTTTAATGTTAAAAATCATTGTGCTGGTAAGATTTACAACAATTATTCACCCATCTAAACAGACATGACTTCAAATGTTTCCGCTCATTTCTCTGCATGATGCAACTTTTAAAAACCCTTTCAGCTTATATAAAGACACAAGGCAGATAATTAGTGGCACTGAAAATCCTCTAACAAAAGTCCGCAAACACACACATACACACACGTCGTATATGGCGTCACAGCAAATGTAATTTCACAGTTGCTGTTGTTCACAATGAAAGCAGTGTGACTGAAGCAGCGCTGCAAATTATAGCTGATCACTGGAAACAGACTTTGCTCCCCTCGCGTTCATGCGGCAGTCAGTGATCACGCTCCTGTTCTGTTTAATGACACAAGCACTTCAGTCGGCTCCGGCTGGCCTGTAAAGAGCACTGATAGCAATTTAACCTGATGCATAAACAAACAAAAAATACTTGAGAATTGAATGAACGAAATACAATGTCGAGATTGTGAAGGATACTAATGTTATACAAACACCACATTTTTATCCCGAGTGTAATTACTGAGGTAAAAGGAAATTATTAATTGTTCCATTTTCATTAGCAGCATATTTTGTGTTGTGAGCTTATATTATGTGATGGCTGGTCTAAAATCAGATGTTGGATCATAGTTTAGGTTAGTTACTGTTGTGCATTTACCTTTCTTCATACCAACAATTAACTTTTTTTTTCCTACTTAGTTCCCCTCTCGGGGAGAGAAGACTCCACGGCAAAAATCCCAGTCCAGCAACATGCTGAAAGCATTTGGTTCGTCTTCTTAATATTCCTCAGCCTCCTCCTTTAGTCTGCCATCACTGACTCCCCTCATACCTGCCTAGGTTCTTTGGATCCTTGCTGGGCATGCACCAGTCGTCGGCCTCTGTGCTGGACTGGTAATGCCGCAGGGCCGACTTGTTGAAGACAGGAAGTCTCTCCACTGACTCTGAAGACAGGGCCTGGTGATGCAACGCGGAAGGGAACTCATTACTCTGGAGTCTTATCACACCCACACCCACCCTGCTCTCCCACCAGAGTCCACGTGTGTCTAATTAGAACTCGGCAACCTGTTTAAAATCCCCTACAACATCTGCCTCCACTCAGCCTATCCAGTACGTTAGTATGTTAATCTTGTACCAACTTGGCCTTCAACTTTCCCTTTGGCACTGTGTGTTAAAGTGGAGCTGTTCTCACCTTCAGGTATATGACTGCTGATGTCCCGTAACCCTCCATAGAGTAGAGCTGCAGGTCTCCCTGGAAATACTTTGCATACAGGCGGGAAATGGGCAGGCCATAGCCAAAACCAGCCTGAATAAAGGAGGGCAAAAAGAAAACATAACAAGATTACATTATCTTTAAATATTAGTCAAAAAATACTGCAAAATAAAAACAAACAAACTAGCTATTTTAGAAGTCCTCAGTTTCTCTCATGGTTACAGTTTAAACCAATTAACCACTGCTGACTGTACTCCACGGTGTAATAAGATCATTTGCAACCTTGCTTGTGTAAGTCTCTGGTTAGACCGGGCTGAACTGAATTCAGCTTTGATCTTAATGCCAGGTTCAAGGACCACAAGATTTTACTGAACTCTGGAGTTTAAAATAAAAATTTAAGACTTTCAGCTTTAATTCAGGGGGGTTAACAAAAACTTTGCATTAACTGTTTAAGAACTTTTTATACACCTAATTATATCCTACTACATTTGAGCCATTTTCAGAGGCCTACCAAATCCAGATGTTCTTTGATATTATGATTTGCTTTTCTTAACCATGGAAATGATTCTGTGCACTCAGCGGTCTTCTGTGGTTTTTTTTTTTTTTGGTTTGCATCAAAGGCACCACTCAAATGTAAACTCACTAAAACTGGACGCTCATTTCTATCAGCTGTTATAAGCGACTGATTGGAAACCTTCACGAGAACCGTCTGCGCCGAAATGAAATGTCAAGTTTGCAGCCATGCTGGACAAAAATAAATGCCCAGCAGCCTGTGTGGCAGCTTTCCTCTCACCAGAGGTGCATTACGAGAGTTGTCTACATGGACTGGACTGGGAGCTGTGGAGTACATGTAGCTGAAGAGACGTTCGATCTTCCTTAGAGGGACTCCGCCTCCTCTGTCTGACATCTGAAAATAAAGCAGAAGAATTTTACATTTACAAGCATACTTAATGTTTTGTCAGCAGAGCCAATGGACTCTATATCACTTGAACATAATCTAAACAATGTGATACTCTGTGTATCAAGTGATCAAGGTATTTATGATATATACCAAGTAAGAGCAGACTTAGAACAAAGTACAATGTGTACAGTGCTGCCTGTCGTCACTCTCTGTCCTCATGTACCTTGATAGTGAGATCCTCAGTGCCCAGTGAAACGCGGACTTTGATCAAGGGCAACGCTGGGCTCGTCTCATGCGTCTCTACTGTAGCTCTCATGGCATTCTGGCAGAGAACATGGAGTAAAGAAACAAGTGAGGAAACACATGAAGAACAGCAATAAATGTCCTGTTTTCAATAGAGCATGTTTACTACTGTACCTTGAAGAGCTCAAAGAGCATATGGTAGAGATGTGATGGCACATAAACAATGTGGATGGGCTGGCTGGGGCTTTTGGCTGTGAATCATTTCATGACAATGAGCACAAGAAAAAAAAAGTTAATCCCTTAAAATTGCCACAAATATTACACCCTAATATTTATATTAGGGCCTTGTTGAAAGAACAGAATGGTTGACTGTATCAAAATTACTGAGTGTGCAGCTGCAACCTGTGAATACAGCCTCTTTAATTAGCTCATCCTTGATAGAATAAAGTTTATATTTGAGCAACTCTCACCATATTATGCAAACAGAGCAGGCATAACAGTATAATTTATAAGTTTGACTTTGATTCACTGTTTATTACATACCTGTCATACCGTCTATACATTTAAAGCTTGGTACACATTCTGTCTGATGTACCACAGCAGGATCTGATGTCCATGTTAATGTACAATACTGTGCAAAAGTCTTGAGTCACCCCTCATTTCTTTCTGTTTTGCTTTCCGGGAGCTCATGTTGAGCTTTTGGCAGAGCCAGCAGACAGAAAACAGACATCCTCAGTATAAAACTAGTTTCAAGAGAACATCAGGGCCCTGTTCCAGAAAGAATCTGTCCATAAACTCTGACTTTCCTGTTTCAGAAAAGCTACCCAACATGGATAAAGCAAAACTTGAAAGATTCGTGATGGGAACAAGCAGGCCCTTTTTTAATCATGTGGCATGAGGAAGATAGAAGTCTGTTAATGTGGAAAATAACATTTACCCAACATGACAAATAATCAATTTGAAATTGTATCTTTAAGCACTTTGTTACTAGCAGCCTGCTGCAAAAACCCGACACATACCGGTAACTTGTTACCATTTCTTTAGCTGAATCTACTACACACAGGACCTGAGAGCTACATCTGGCTCTTCAGTTTATGCATCCACTGTTCACTGACACCTCATCAGAAACGGTGTCAGTGGAAGGGCAGCTGTCAAGAAGCCATTCTTAAGAGAAACAGGGAGAAAAGGCTTACAGTACCCATTCATATGAATGGGTAAGTGTGTCCAAACCTTTGATAGGTACTGCATGTATGCCAAATTACACAAAAATTGGATGTGTGGACTTAGACTTGTGTTTGGAAAGTCCTTCAAGAAGCCCAGGAAACTATTCCTGGAGGCTAATTAAAGAAATTACAAGAAAGCATGCCTAAGAGCGTTCAAACTGTGGTGCAACACTGTATTTCATTTGACTTTAAGAATGAAGAACTGAGTGTCAGCAGGACTTTTCAGCTGCAGCAGGAGAGGAGGAGTCAGAGATGAAGAAAACCTGCCTGTTACCACAGTAACTAACTCAGACTTTCTGTTCGTTCTTTCTAGAACAGGAAACCCAGCGAGCAGAAAACCCAGCATAACTATCCTCTCACAGATGTCAACAAGCAGAAAATATGAGCAGCGCTGCATCCTGAAAAAAGGCAACGTTTGTTGGTCTAAACACTCACAATTGACTTCTGTGATCTCCATATCAGGAGAGGTCAGGTAATACTGCTCACACAGCATCTTTGAGGTCTCGTAGGCATCTGAAAAGTGAAGCAAAACGTGATGTTTTCAGTGTCATAAACTGTAACCACAAAAAAAAAAAAATTTACAAAGTGAAAGAACAAGAAGGCTACAAGCCTTCGTTCTTACTCTCACTGTGATCACATCAGTTTCCCACACTATAGAAGCATATTGACTCAAAACATCAGATAATAAAAGGTCATAAGGTCATGAAGCTGGATAAACAGATGAGTAGTGGAAAACAGATAACACACGGCGTGTGTGGGCGTGTGTGTGTGTGCATAGAGAAACATAATTCATTACCTTTTATTACTTCCACAACATCACAGGTGGGGTCAATGCTGCCAATGTGTTTGGGATGGGCTGGATTTACACTGCCGTCAAATATTAATGCTACAGTACACACATAAAAAAAACACAAAACTATGAGGAACTCATCTATAAGAGTAATTCAACAACCATAGTAACACATTTGTAAATACTATATAACTGGATAAGGTATGTATGAAGCATATTAAGTTATTTAGTGTGAGGATTATTAGTAGAATAAATACACATATGTTCTGCTGGAAATCAAGCCAGACATATTAAACAGTTAGTACAACAGAACTGCTGTTATCAGGTTGGGTCTTGATTGTATGCTATTATTCATTGGTTAATGCGATGGTGGGCAAGACTGGACAAAGAAATCCACACTCAGCACACTGTAATTCATCTTTACCTCCTCTGGTCACAATTAAAGAGAGCAGCATTTGATACCCTTTCTCGAAACTGCAGATTTAAATCTTAAAAATGCACGAGAACAAAACTTGGTGCTGAATCAGCTCATTAAGTGCAAAGTCAAGGTTTTTGTTTCACTTCCACTGTTCCTTTTTAAATTTTTAGTTCCTTTTATCTTAATTTTACATTGCTTTAACTTCTAATGATGCACACTGGTTTGGCTGAATAACTACAGCCAGCTTTCTTGGAGTTTTTGATCTCTAGCAGTGCTGCAGCTGCAAAGCTGCTTCCTTAAAATTAGGTCCTTGATTTGTTTACTTCATGCATTCACCTAAAATACAGGATTTGAGGGAAGACAATTTATTCTTTAAGTCTTTAATAATTCAAAAATCTCAGTGAACATAAATTTTGTCTATTTACATGAAAGCTCCAGAGGGTCCCTTTAATAACATGAGCTTTGAGTGTTAACAACTATTTTGATTAACTCACAGTTAATCACAGGGTACTATACTGACTGTGCTGGTTCATGAGCATGCGTGTGGAAATGCGGCTCATGTAGAAGCGGTCCAGGAAGTACTGAACATTCTGGTTGGTGACGGGGTCCACGCCGAAAGCCTCCTTGTACTCCACCACACCCTGAGCCATGGTGGGCACCACGTTGTTGTGCCGGTTCCTGATGTTTACTAGAGTTTGTGTAAAGCTGGGGACAACAGCATGATAGATGCATGAATATGTGAAGGGGCATGACACTTCTGAGAGTAAGTTCACCTTGGTATAGAGAGCACATCATGGCCATTTAGGGAAAAATGCATCACAATCAGCTGTAGAAGTGCTCTGCTCTAAATTCATTTGGCCCATTACAGAAACTGCATTGAGTAAAAAAACAGATGACAGCTGACAAAAAGCCAAAGCAACCAAAGATCAAATGGTGAAATACACGAATAAAGCAAAAAAACTACTTGAAGTTAAACAACTACTGTTCCACTTTTTGTTTCACATTGATGCCCAAAGTTTTGTCTTGTTTTGGAAGTCCACTGCATCCCTTAAAGTCCAATTCACTTCCTGCTAGGCCGGGGCATGTTTAGTTCAGCTCAAGCGGAGATGACAAAGGGAGACTTCAGTAAATCCAGGATATTTGGAATTTTATTTGCCACATGTGGGCATGAATGATGGGACAGTATCAGGGATTCAGATGACTCTCCTACTGATTTTGTTCACATACTGATCAAGCATAACATTATGACCACTGACTGGTGAAGTGAATAACACTGATTATCTCTTCATCATGACACCTGTTAGTGGGTGGGATATATTAGGGAGAGTGAACATTTTGTCCTCAAAGTTGATGTAAGCATAAGGATTTGAGCTATTTTGACAAGAGCCAAATTATGATAACTAGACAACTGGGTCTAGCCATCACGAGCTGGAAGGCAGCGTGACACTTTGGGGAATGTTCTGCTGGGAAACCTTGGGTCCTGCCATCCATGTGAATATTGCTTTGACACATACCACCTACCTAAGCGTTGCAGAAAATGTACATCCTTTGATGGAAACAGCATTCCCTGATGGCTGTGGCCTCTTTCAGCAGGATAATGCACCCTGCCACAAAGCAAAAGTGGTTCAGGAATGGTTTGGGGATCACAGCAACAAGTCTGAAGTGTTGATTTGGCAACCAAATTCCCTGGATCGCAATCTGGTCGAGCATCTGTGGGATGTGCTGGACAAACAAGTCTGATCCATGGAGGCCCCACCTCACAACTTACAGGACTTAAACGATCGGTTGTCAACATCCTGGCAGTTTGTACCACAGCACACCTTTAGGGATCTAGTGGAATCCATGCCACGATGGGTCAGAGCTGTTTTGGCAGCAAAAGGGGGACCAACACAATATTACTGTAGGTCATAATGTTATGCTCAATCTGTATATTCTGGAGTGATCCCAAGTTTGCAGTCTACCAGTAAATGTGTCATTACATAAATTGTTGGATTACTGTTGGCCATCACTCAGCTATAAATAACTTGAACTGCAGCACATCCAGTACAAAGACTCTGGGAGAGAGATTTATTAACAATCAGTATAAGTATACTGGAAAACTTCTGCATCCGACTTACTTTTTCAGGACATCCTTATCATCTGGATCGTTTTCTAAAAAGTCTACAAGTTCCAACAAACTCTGTGAATACCTGATGGAAACAAAAGAATAGACTTTTTAAAAAAAGGCACAGCTACACCTTCAACTCTGTTTCATATCAAAACAGCACGAAAGTGAACTATAATGAAAAAGAGCCATGTGAATGAAACTACACTGAGAAAAATTCTGCTTTATCTGTTATAATTTGAAGCAACAACATCCTCTCTTTAAATAAAAGTTGACTGTATTCAGTCTAGACCCATGAATGAGGAAGTGCTGAGCTCATGGAGTGCTGCTCACTTGCACCGCCTCACTACAGAAAAACTGGGTGAAAGGTAAACAGCAGTGTAGCGTCAAACTCACCACAGTGTCCCTTAACTGACCTTCAAGGCCCTTGATTTCTAATGAAGGCATGCTCTGCAAACAGATATTTATGCTTGGACAGACTTTTTCCACAGGTTTGCACACAAAAATCAAAGCCTCAAGTGTCTTAACCTTGTCAACAACAAGGTTGACAAGGTTACAGAACAAATGCTTTGCAGGCAAAGCTCAGGGCTCTATAGGAGAAGGACTGCCACAGTTCCGGAGGTACACTGCCAAATATAGTTGCTGATGTGACTTCTGTTCAAGAGTGGGGGTGGGGTAAGACCTTCTTTGTGGCATTTGCTTGTGTAACTTGAACAGCATCAACATGCTAGGATACCGTTTGCAGTCTGTGATGCTACAAAGAAAGAAGCTGCTTTGGTGTAAAAACTAACTGCTATTTGAAGAATTTGAGAAAGGCTGCTGAGAACTTCAGCCGTGCAAACAAACAAAGCTGAACTCTCCTTTGACTAGCCAACATCTGTACATACTTTGTGATGCATTCAATGGTCACATACAGTAAAGCTGCAGTAAATGGGGCCTTTTCCACTACAGGAACAATCCACAGGAACCTGCGGAGAAGCTTAGTACATTCCCACCAAAAGGACCAGAGCTTTTTATTTGTATAAAGCACAGTTACAGAGTAAAGCCACCCACCTCTTTAGACTGTGCTGGAAATGCTGACTACTAAACAGTCTGAAAGAACCTTCAGGTTTTAGTCCTGGGAGCAAAGGTTTCAGCTGCTATGGCTGCTGTTTCATGACAAAACAGGATTACAGCTACTCTTCTCACATTTAAGAAGTAAAAAAAAAACATGTCTGTGATTTCTCCTACATTTACACACCTCGCCTTGTTTACAACCTTTGTCTGCTTGGATTGTGCAGACAGTGCACCTTAAAATGGGAGTTTACACACAGGTTCACACAATGTAGTATGCTGGTATACTGAAGCACTGACATGCAGATTGCACACACCAAGCAGCACGAATTCCTCCATAGTCAAAACATGTGCAACATCTTCACAGCGCACCACTGACACGAGACTGAAGCGTATGCGTTAATAATTAAGTCATAAAGCCCCATCAGGACAACACAGCAATGTGAGATGGGGACTGTGAGTCCGGCTGTTACATCAGCCCGACCTAATCCAGACAAAGACATGCTTCCAGATCAGTTGCCAGTGCGAGCACAAAAAATCAGCTGGGCGAGGAAGGAAGGGATTTGGTGTACATCTAAGCAACAGTCACACAACTTCAAAACACATAAGGTGCAGTTCACCAAAACTGCAGGAGGGGTTTACATCTCAACTCAGATATCCAGATGCTGTAATGGGAGGGAAGTATACTTTGAAGGATTATAAGTAGAGGGCTTCAGTGATTCCAGTTATTCTTGTGATTTTTACTAAAGGGAAGTTTTTTTAACCATCTAAAGTTCTTACCAGCTGGTGAGAAGCTTTAGTGATGGAGTGCCAAGGAGTTTGTCAGGGAGGAAATCAATTTCCTTCATGATGTTAGCCAGTCTAACAGGAAGCTCCTGTCGCAGAAACACAAAGGAGGTCTTCTCACATGCATTGGCCGAGCCTGCAGTCACATGAGGAACAACATCAGGAAAAAAAATGACTGAGCAAGCGCAAAAACATGACCCCTGTGTCATCACTGTGGACGTATAATCCCCTGTTGAGGACATGAAATTAACTTTGACCAACAACTCAAGCATCTGCATTTGGGCAGTACACGGATATCTGTGCAAAGAAAATAACAAATTAAAAAACAATTTACACCTACCAAAGTCGATGAACTGCTTCATAGATAGGGGAGATGGAGAAAACTTGGAAAACCTCTCCACTTGTTTGGGTATCCCAGCCACAAAGTTATTTTTCAGCAAAAACTGAGCGAACTTCATTTTTCCTCCCCTTTGGAGACCCCAACTCTGTCAGAAACAAACAGCCCTTTCTTTTCTTTCTTCAGCGCAGTCTCAGCTAGCTCGGCGTCATACCTCTTGTTAGCTTCGAGGAAGCTGTTTGTGGCTTTCTCTAACAGAGGCTTTGCATTTTTGAAGGCTGCTTTGTGCCCCTCAAATTCAACTTCTATGCTCTGCGAAGTGTGTTATTGTCGTGGGGGTGAGGGAGAGCACAGAGTGACATCAGGAACAGCCAATCAGAGCCCATGTTGGCCTGACTTTGGGCGGAGTCATTTCAACTGCGAGTGATGCCAAACGTGCTCTACGTGTGTCCCCTACCGACGAGGTCCCTGAGCTGCCTCTGATTTAAACTTTTGGATTCTTAGCGTGTAATAAATCAGTTCATAACATTTATTACATACATATATTTGGGTGATAACGGCAAAAAAGCCACAAAACTTTCAACCACAAATTATATCCTCTTTACTTGTTAAAATTGTTTAATGCCCTAGAAATGTACAATAACTCCTGTTTACCCCATTTAGTTTGGTGCGTTCAAAACGCATATCTCTATCTCGGCCACAGGATGGCGGCGTTGGCGGCTGTGGTGAAAGAAGGTGGGATTTCATCCCCTCTTCCTTCTCAGCATCATCCTGCTCTCTCTTCCTAGGGATGTATCGGCGTGCGGTGCACCTGTTTTACAGAAGCTGTTGTTTGGGGTCTTCGGCAGCTGAAATGCCCATCTTTGACCCGTGTTGTCATTAACCACACGAAAAGGCTTAAACCAGAGCGGGTTTGACACGGTGCCATTTGGGCCAACGTTAGAGGATGTGTTGATTTTTTTTCCTCCGAGGAGGAGCAGCAGTGAGACAGCATCTTTGCCGGTGACACATCATTATCACAACGAGCGGACAAGGAGGTACGAGTGAAATAATAACATTACACTGTGCGGTTGTTTTCAGTAAATTAGGCCCGTTTGTATCAGTGAATTTCTTTGTAACATTAATGTCAAGGCCTTGAAGGCGTCGACGTTTGTAGTAATGCATTTGCAATTAGCTAGCTGCGAATGCATTAATTTCCGGCTAGCGATAGCCATTAAATTAATAGTTTTTGCTTTTATTCCCGTGTGTGCATTTGTAGTTACGTATTTTGTCTTTTCTGTTATAACTCTGTATGTGTCAGTACTGTTGTGTTAGAAGATAAGACGACATACACACACAGTATAGGCTTAAGTATGTGCGTAACACTCAGGTTTGATGATAGTTTTGAATATCTGCCTAAACTTACCAGCCACTTCATTAGGTACACCGTGAGAGTTCCAGGTTTGCCCCCATTTTGCCTTTAGAACTGCCTTAATTCTTCATGGTATAAATTAAACAAGGTTCTGGGAACATTTTTCACAAATTTTGGTCCATATTTACATGATAACATCACATAGTTGCTGTACATTTGTCGGCTGCACATCCATGATGTGAATCTCCCGTTTCACCACATGCCAATCGCATGCGAGTTTGGCCATATCACGTGATACCACCGAGCTAGTTCCATCCGGCCGTTAAACTTTGTAAAAAAGCGAGGTTACCTAGGAAAAGACAGAAATAGAAACATAGTGACACACAGCAACAGATACAGAGCTACAGCGAGAGGAAAGCAAGCCCAGGCTTAAAACTCTGGGGAAAAGCAAGAGCTCACTTCGCTCATTGAGCACAAAAGAGATGTGATTGCCTAAAAATGCTCAGTTATTAAATAAGTTCATATTTAAAGTCTTTAAATAATTTGAGACAGTTGAGTCCAGATGTGACACATGAAAATGTGAATCGAACTTTTCAACAATTAATTTTTTTCTGCAGTTGGTCATTGTGAACATGCACAGTTGTCATTGTTTACTTAGGTTATTATTTTGACATGTCATCTTACTTTTACTCATTAAATGAGAGAACATTATACATCAGAAATTAGACATACATGTTCCGGACCTTGGCCTTGTGAAATTTTGTCTGACTGGACCTCTTTAAATTTTAATTGAATACGCCTGCCATAGACAAATTATGCACTGATCTATCACAGCAATCTACTTATCCATCGGCTTCATTACGGACACACGAAAAGACCCACTTCCGCTATTAAGGTCACGTGACTTACGTTGCAACCCAACTTGGAGTTGCGCCCTCTTGCCTGCAGCCAGGTAGTCTTGGAGGGTCCAGGCGTTACCAAAGCATTTGAGCGGATGCAGTATGACGGCTGTATCTACACAAAACATGGCACGAGTGGAGGACTTTAAGTTTCCAAAAGTCACCGACGTCACTGGAAAAAGTCATTAAATTTGTCGCTAGTGAGTTTTTTGGGTGGAAAAGCTGCTAAATGTAGCGACAATATTGCAAGTTGGCAACATTGCCATGCTGTTGCTTCCTGCATGATTTATGGGTGAAGCCGTGAGGGGGAGCGGCGGGGCAGTGTGTGAAAGTTGTGCGGAGACAAATTGGAAGAAGAGAAAGGTGCACTGGTGGATCTACTGTACAAGTATGATTGTAGACGATATCGATATGAACAATATTGTTTCATCTTTTATGAAAATATATCGATATTTCTTTAAAACTCGCCATACTGTATATCGCCCAGCCCTAATGTGAGGTGATGTGAAGTTTGTGTCTTGTGTGAAGTTTATCAGCATTTTCTGAAATACTCAGAACAGCCTGTCTTGGATCAACAAGCATGCCATGTTCAGAATATTTTAAAATCACGTTTCTTCTCCGTTCTGATGCTCAGTTTGATTTTCTGCAGGTCATATTGACCATGTCTACATGCCTAAATGCACTGAACTGCTGGTGTGTGATTGGCTTATTAGATACTGTACTTATGTTAAGGAACAGTTGAAATGCTAATATAGGCATCTAAGTAGGAGCCCAGTAAACTTGAAATATTTACAAAGTTACTCAACTAGTAGGTCAGGTGGTGCAACTGTAAGGAATGGGTTAAATTAAATGAAAGCATTAGAAATAGAATTGGACAGAGCGACTATACGAAGGTTTTAAGAACGCTATTTTTGTTAAGTCTTGGCTTTGGAACCACAAACCTGGAGTTCCTTGGTTTGACATGGCATAGGTGGGTGGGGCAAGCATCAAACAGAAAGTTGATTGTGAAGAGCATCGGCTGAGTAAACTGACAGAAAGTAAAGCTAGTTTTTCTCAGAAGATCATAGCAAGTATACTTTATATATCACTAAGAGAAATATGAATGTGATGTACTACTGCAGGGCGTTTTCATTAACCTTCACCCAGCTGTGTCTTGGTGAAGGTTAATGAAAAAAAAAAAATCAAACTTGCAAAAGAACCATTGTGTGTGTTCTCTGTAGTTTACTCTGCAAAGATTGTTAACTGCCTTTTGAGGATCAGTTTTGACCCAGTTTTCTCAGACACTTGGAGCTTCTAAAGCTCAGACTGGGCTACTTCCCAGGTGGCTGTAGATAATATTGTAAGTTGGGTGCTTTAAAAAGCCCCACCTGGTCCAGTGAGGGTGGCAGCCGTGCCATGAGAGTATACCAGCAACTTCCACTAGTAATGGGGTAGGAAAATATATGTGTATTTACGGGAATAGGCAGAAATGTTAAAAATGAGCCCCCCCAAACTAAAACACTAAGTAATATCATTTTGTATATATTAATCCTGTTTAAACACATTGTTTTGGACTTAGAAATATTCATTAAATACATAAAAACATTTTTAGAAGCTTTTTTTTGTCATTGACTGCTTTGTTATGCTGTAATGAAACTATAGCATATTGTGGCGGCACCATATGTAGTTCATTCCTGTTTGGTCCTCTAACTTTAAGCCCCCATACGACAACATGTCAGACAAAAGCGACCTAAAAGCTGAGCTCGAGCGCAAGAAGCAGCGCCTTGCCCAGATCAGGGAGGAGAAGAAGAGGAAGGAGGAGGAGAGGAAGAAGAAAGAGGTAAGGAAAAAAGTGAGTAAATTCACACTACCGTCACTCATTTTGTATCATGCTCTAGTGTTTCTTTTTTGTGTGGTTGACTGATTTTTGTCAGGCTGTGACACATGAACGGCATCTGTGTGTGTGCACAAGGTTGGTGTTTTGAGTTTTGGATCAAAATTGTGCCTGCACGTGCATGTCTTTCTCTGTTGTTTGAATGGTGATGTTTGAGCAGTGGAGCTGTTCTTTAGGTCATGATGGGTAAGCTGGTGTTTTTTTGTTGTTTTTTTTTACTCTATCCTGAACAGACGGAAAACCAGCAGAAGACAGAGGCCACTCCAGAAGATTCTGATTTAGACCGCAAGCGTAGGGAGACTGAGGCCCTGCTGCAGAGCATTGGAATTTCCCCGGAGCCACCACTAGGTACGCAATATCCCTCATAAATGAATACTATAATGTTATTTAACTCTTTTCTCTAAAAAAAAGTTACAAAAACACCTACATGAGAGGGTAGATTTATCATTCTAAAACTACACCAACCTTTATTATTTCAGCCAAAAATCTTCTTAATGGTTGAATTATAGTCTCCAAGCAGTAAAAATAACCACCTATATGTGTAATATGCTGGAACTGTTCTGAAATTTGCTTGACATAATTGATTATTTTATGATCTTGACAGTAGGTTAAGTCCTCAGGGTTTCTGTTACTTGAAACAAGCTTTTTGGAAGATCCCTGTTCTCTAGTGGTCTGAAATTGTAATAACACTCCTGACGCCTCAAAACTGGGTCACTTCCAATGCTTATTATTAGCTTAGGTTATTTATAATATCTCTTCAAAAGCTGTTGAGAACAATTAGATAATAAGTACAAAACTGATACTCTTTTTGTTTTAGATATATTTTTTTAAAATTTTCTATGATATGCAGCTTTTAATATAAGATACTTGCTTTTTTCATTGTTCAGTCCCAACCCCTGTGTCCCCCTCTAAGTCAGTAAGCACGCCCAGTGAGACGGGGAGCCAGGACTCGGCCGATGGGGGAGCAGCTGGCAGGTGGGCTAAAATCAAGCGCTGTATACGAAGCTGTAATGCCAGAATCCTTTCCTCGGTCCATGAAATTTATTCAGATCTATTAGGTAACTCTGAAAAAAATATTTAAAAAAGTAAATTTCTAAAGGTGAGCACAAATTTATCAAACATTTCTCACATTCTTATGTTAAAAACAAAACAAAAAACACATACATACAAGAGATGTGACACTTGAAAACTGTGATGGAAGTTTCTATCCTCTACGAGCAGGCATATTCTTTGAGAGGTTACTAGCTGTGCAGGGATGTTGGCCTTAAGTTGAAGACTAAATATCTCAAAAGGATGATGCAGTAATCTTAAGGGACTTTTGGCGGTGGGTGTTTGCAGTACATGTGACATATTTTCTTTCTTTCCTTGTGAATGGCACAGCAGGTTTAGGTAAGAATGAATGTTCTTAGCGGTGAAGTTGCCTTGTTAGGTTTTGAATGTGGTATCTGTCATTTTTCATGCCATCCAGTGTTTTGATGACCACTGTACAGCTTTTGCCTCTCATAGCAAGTCCTGAGAGATGTAGTGTGATTGTGAGGTAAGTCTCAGATCTAGCCTTTCCTGCAGAGTAAATCCAGATATAAGCTGCTGGAGTAAGAACCATGCTGGTAAATCTTCAGAAAGCAGCCTCTGTGAGCCAATTAATCAAACCTGCTCTAGAATGAAGCAATGGGCACGAACCATATGTTTGTCGTAAAGTGGCTCATTTGAGCTCAAGTGACAAAATGTGAGCTTTTCCCCTGATGTAAACTGCAGTCACAGTGCTCGTTCGTCATAGATGCTCAAGCTACTGCAGGATTTACTTACATGCTTATTCATTCATTACTCACCCGGAGCCGTGCTGGAGCTCTTTCACTTCTGCACATGGCTGCCCTGGTGAATGCTGTTAAGATACGAGTGGTCATCAAGCGCTTTCCATTGCTTTTTAATGACAGCTGACTGTGAGGGTGATGTCTGAGTAATGCCTTTAGGGATCATTAGTGATGTGTTGTTCTGGTATGGCCAGGGGTGGAATTGGGGCTAGAGAACATGAAAATGTTCATATTAAACAGAAATTCTCTTATGTAGGATTTTTCATCTCTTTTTAGCTTTTACCAATTGGATTTTACAAATTGGTGAGTTATTTTTAATTCCTGAAATTAAAGTTATTTTTTTCCCCCCAAATCCACCCTGGATGATGGCATGCCGTTTTGAGCTTCTCCATTTGTGGCTGTGTATGTGTGTGTCCCTTCTTAGGTCAGGTTTCTCTAAAAAGTCCCAAGCACAGAGCTCAAGGTAAGCATTTTCATGTTAAACCCAGGAACCCCCCACCCCTCACCTTTCTTTAGCTGAGGTTACCCCAATGGGAGATTAAACCCACAGCAGTGTTAGTTGTCTTAGTTATGTGTCCTCAACATGATTTATAGGATCAAAACAGTGCAGTTTTCCTTCTTCTCTGTTCATCTTTTCTGGTGTTTTCTTGTCTGAAGCTTACCTGTCTCCCCTAATACTGGGTTGAAAGATTTCTGCTCTCACGAGCTGAACCAAAGAAGTCATTTCAGTCTTCAGAGAATCGCCAGTGCTGTTTAAAGTGTCATCCCTGTTACTGTAAAACAGCCGGCCTGTCAGGCTAAAGAAATGCCTTGCCACTCTCACCTGGCGCTTTGTAGCGCAAACTGAATGTTAACGGGTGTGCTCACTGTCCCTGAAGGTATCATCAAGAAGTGCAGTGAAGGCTGGAAGCATTATCCTTTTATGGCAGCTATAGTTCAACCAACCTGCCAGAGAACTCTTGAGGTTTCTGAAGTGACTTTTTGACTCTTAAATCCCTAACATGAAACTGAGCACTGAGCTCAGGGATTTGCCAAACTTACTGATTTTGTACAGAAAGTAGATTGTCATCATGTGTGTGAAGCATAATAATTTTGAAAGGGTTTCTTTTTTCCATTTAATTTTGTACTCTGTGTGTTTGTGTGTGTGTGTGTGTTCGTGCATGTTAACCTTTACATAAAAGGTATAAATCATGTCACTGGAAACATTAATCATGATTTCCATGTATTATTTGGCACTAATTTGACTATTAAACACTGAGTTTTACATAAATATGTGTAGAATCACTAATTATTCATAGGTGTGCCCAAAGCGACTTCAGCATACCCAGGCTATCTTCCTGCTATCTAGATTCACTTACTCTCACACTGGTGATCAGGATAAACAGTCACATGAAGCTGGTTATCAGCTCGTTAAGTTAGCCCAGGGTTTCATCTACTTGCTGTATGATTGTGTGAGCACTCTGAGTGCTTTGGTCAGCAAGACTGGAGGATCAACCCGGTATCATGGCAAAGTGTGTAATAGAGCCGTCTATCCACCGTGCACATTTCACGCTTTGCCTCTCGTGGGCGTGAAATGTACAGGCATGCTGAAGTTGCAGTAACTTGCAGTACCAGCAGGGTGCGATATTTAATTTCCAGCAAACACCTTTGCTGATTTTCAGCCATTTAAACGATACTACATTACGATTATTGTTTAACAACAGCAAAAGATGGCACGGTACGGCTTTAAATATAATATCACACCCTGGTGACAGTGCAAGTTACTGCAACTTCACATCTAGAGCAGGAAAATTGTGACATCCACACCTGCATAGGTGGCTCTATTATACGCTTAGCCATGGTACTGGTTTGGGAGGAGAGGTACTTTATTAATAAAGTCTAAGTTATGTGAAGCCTGCAAAGGAAACTGGCTAAAATGCCAACTCTGTCATTGAGACACGACAGAATCCAGTGGATTACAATCAGACAGTTTTAGGTTTTGCTCTTTCAGCTGCAGCCTCGGTGGTGTTTAACAGTGAGAAAGTAAAGAATAAAAGAATTCAAACAGAAGCCAAGTCTGCATACAAATTTGATAGCTCAGCAAGTAAGTTAGATGCTCCGTTATAGGCTCATAATGCTTAAAAAACAGCAACATTGTTGTAAACTTGTTTGTTGTAACTGTTTGGAAAAAACTTGGGATAAAATTGTGTCCAGGAATGTCTATTTATTACTGATGCTCATCAGAAACAAGACAAAGACTAGACACTATTAAAAAAATTTTAGACCCTCCTGCTGTCTGCGCACAGAAATCGGAGAGATCTTCCAGGAATGGTGACATCATTTTCTCGAGAGCTGATTGGTCAGTGGGCAGTGATTTTATGTATTAACCTCATCGCCTTTATTTGTTTAGAGTAATAAACAAACAAGTGCCATTTTTGCATGAAAATCAGTGGGAAGTCCTTTGTTAGGCTGTTAGATAAGTGGTGTGTGTGTGTGTGTACAAACGTTTGTGCGCACATTCATGTGCTAATATGTGTTTATGCACGATACGTGTGTGCCAGTGTTTTTGTGTTTGTTATAAGGTGTCTGTAAACATGCATGTCCTCTCTTGCCCTCCCCCTCCCCCTGTTGGTGACATCAGGACACTGCAGTGGGACACAGACCCCTCTGTGCTGCAGCTGCAGGCTGATTCAGAGCTCGGGTACAGCTTTCTCCTCTCCTCTTGTTCACTTTTTTTTTTTTTAAAGCACCTGCAAAACACCTTATTTGGCACTGCATGTTCCTTTGAAAAAAAAACATTTAAAGAATTAATGTAATTTATTATTTTAAACTATGACAATTGAATCTGTTGCCCTGGTACAATTGACAGTTTGGATTTACTCACAGTAGATCAGTAGCTAATGAGAACATCTTCTCTTACATCCAGGCGCAGGATGCAGAGACTGGGGGCGTCTAAGATCACACAAGTAGACTTCCTTCCCAAAGAGGTCGTCTCTTACAGCAAGGAGACTCAAACACCGTTCACCACCCTGTCTGAAGGTGAATATTGAATATGTGTGTGTGCACAAGAGAGTATTTTTTTTAGGTCTTTTGACTACTAAAGAAGAAATGCTGTGATTGCTGTTGCCATATGTTTCTGTGTGATTGGATATGATGCTGATTTAGTTAGCCAGGTCTAAGCCTGCAAACCTTGGATTTTAAAAATCTTACACAGGGAGAGGTGAGCGAGTGAACAAGGCTCTCCTGTGAAGCTGACAAGCATGTGACCATCAGTTATTGTGTCTTCAGTCACTGAATATCATGCTGTGGACTTCTTGTTTTACATGGAGTTCACCCAAGACTTGATAGATGAGGGATGATTGTAGTGTGTATGTTGTGTAGGATAAAGATGAATATCTGTGCATGCGTGATAGCCTTACAATATTTTTGCTTTTATATATATTAATGAAAGCTAAGGTTTAATCTTTCCTAATATGAAAGCTGGAAGTCCAGCATTATTTAGTGTGGAGGAAACTGGTGAAAAAATGTGCCTTTGTGCATCTGTGTTTTAATGTGTGTGACGCTCTACACATGCAGAGCGTGAAGGTATGTGTGCATACCTGTGAAAATGTATACATGTAAGTGGGAGTTGACATGTGCTGAGTTGCAGCAACTAAACAGATCCATGTGGTTAAAATTGTGCTTTATTCTTGCACTGGAGTTTGTGGAGCGTTGGTGGTTGCAAGTGTACAGCTTATAGAGTTGAGTATTCTTCTAATGGAGGGCAAATTGAATTGAGATTAGGGTGGAGGACACTTGGAGTTTTTACGCAATTTAAGTTCAGTTTTCTGTTTTAAAAATGAAGATTTTTCATTAGGGCATTTCTTCATTACTGCTGAAATGCACATACAAATACACACAAATACTTGCGTATCCAGAACCTCAGAGGCTAGTACGTTGTCTTACTTTAATTTCCTGGAGATGTACCGTAGGTTTAACCATAACTACTACATGTCTTCACCTTAAAATATAGGGATTTATGAGGATTTGCTTTTTTTCCCCATAAGTCCCCACAATGTGAGTAATACCTTGTCAACACACATGCAGACTGGCACACATGCACAAAATCCCTATCATCTTCTCTATCTTCCTTCTTCTTGTTGCCAAGACAGCTGGCAGCCATGTGACTGTGAAGGGGTTGTACTTCCTGCTTCCTGTCATTATAATAGATGGTCTGGTGTGGATTCCACTGCCCCCACCCTCCGTCAGCAACAACCATGCACATACACACGTCTCTACCGATCAGCATCCAAATGGCCTGCTTCAGCTACCCCCCCACATTTCCTTGACAGACCCAGGAATAGATCATTTATTCAACAAGTGCACAGGCACTGACTCACACACACACACACACACACACACACACACACACACACACACACACACCACACGTGCGTACACGTAATGGAAGTGATCTTGGTCATGTTTGCTCGCACATACAAGGTCTCAGAAAACAAACATGCAACTCCTGTAAAATGAACAAGACAGATTTGGTAGTTAAATAGATAAGGACTTGAGAATTAAACAGGCAAACAAATAAACATGCAGCAGTTACTATATACAGGTCAAGTAGTCTGTGTACACATAAACAAATACTCAGTGCGACTGGTTAGCGCCTGCAGCAGTGCCATTTAGGTTTGTTTGCTTTCAGCTTCCAAGAACATGCTCAGGAGGGCTCTGTGTGTGTGTGTATTCTTCTAAGGTGTGTGTGTGTGCGTGTGTGTGTGTGTGTGTGTGTGTGTGTGCGTGCGTGTGTGGGTGCGTGTGTGGGTGTGTGTGTGTGTGTGAGAACATCTGGGAACCAGAGCAGACCTGTGTTGGTCTGCAGGGAGCTGACCTTGGCCTCAGGAGACCCTTCCTTTGCAGACTGCC
>VUQK01029690.1:0-20165 GCA_015106715.1 Bujurquina vittata | reverse complement strand
TAGATATATAGATATAGATATATACAATTCTGTATGAAATACCCCTCATTTCTTTCTAGTTTGCTTCCAAGCAGCCAGACTTTCTTGTAATTCTTAAAGCGGTCTTGAGCAATACTTCTCCAAGCTTTCTGAAGGCCTCTCAGAGTTTTTCTTTGGACGCTGACTGCTTTCCTCGCTCATAAAATACCAAAGATAACACAGTTTGGCAGGCACAAAATTGTATTTTGGCACCAACAAGGTGATTCCCAAAAAGCTATTAACTGAAAACCTGGCATAACCCAGCACGGTGTGCAGTGAAAGATTCTGAGGAAACTGGACAAGTGGAGGACAAAAGAAAAGTATCTGAGAGTCATGTCCTTAAGAAACAGGAAAAAATATATAAATACATTTTTTTTTTTTAAATCAAGTGAAGACCTGATACAGGACCTGATACATGCATCTAGCCCTTCAGCTGATCCATCTACTGTTCACTGAAGCCATCAGAATTGGTCTAAGTGGACGCGTGGCTGTCATGAAGCCATTCTTAAGGATGGTAAAATTACACAAGAACTGGACTGAAAAATCAGCAGCCACAGGTCTGATGGAGCGATGAATCCAAATTTGCAAGTTCTGCTTCAGATTGTTGTCCATATGTATTGAGGAGGTCAGTAGAGAGGTACAATACTGAGTGTCTGCAGCCATCTGCCGTATGGTTACACAATCCCTGCACCTGTTTTCTACTTTCCTTGAAAAATATTGAGAAATGAGGGGGTGGCTCAAGATTTTTGCAGTAGGGTACATGTATATACGTTATATAAGAGTTGAAGGAGAAAAATGATGGGGTTTTTGTTGAACTTTTCAGCATCGTACTTCACAAACTATGCAATTCAACATAAAAACACAGCTTGTCAGCTCCACTGTCACGCTACTCTGCAACATGTGCTGCAGAAAGCGCTGAGAGCATGACACTGGACTCTGAGTGGCTCTGCTGGCTAAACTATGTGACTGCCCCATTTCTAAGTTACTGCAAGCATTACTTTCTGCATTATGTTCTGTTAAGGGAAATGCTGTCTTTTTAGAAACCTCTAAGCAATACCAATAAATCCATGTCAGGCCATTTTGGGCCAGCAATTTATATCAGTAGGTGACACTGGAACCACTTTGCTTTTAGTAACACACACTCAAACACATGTTCACTTGGTGCCAACAACAGCAGCCATGCTATCGCAGCTAGTAAGCAACCAATGTCTAAATTTAAGAGAAATTAATCCTCCCTTCTCTCTGTGATTCACGCTAACCTTTGAAGAGCAGCTTTTCCTCAGTGGGCATCTGGAAAGTGGTGAAGCTCCTGTGAATTGAGCATATGATAGCATGGCTTTACAGTCATCATGGAGCGGACGGTGTGAGGGAGACGAGGCCGTGATGCTGAACTAATGACTTGCAAAGCCCCTGTGTGATACTGAGAGGTGACAACAGGATGTTAAAAGGAGTGAACATAACTGGCTCATAGATAAGCTGCAGAGGAATAATAATAATAATAATACGATCTCCGTGAGCAAACTCTGAAGCACATGAAATACTTTCATGCAGTTCTCAAACTTTTTTCAGATTAAAATGAGACACCATGAAACTGTCCTTAACAGACTACAAACAATATCAGCATTTCACCTGCCCCCTGCCCTCCTCATCAAAATACAATTACCCATCGCATCCATCTCTGGCTGCATCCACTGTGGGATTCTGTCCTCTTATCAGCACAGTGGTTTGTTTTTGCTAGAGGCACGCCAACCATATCTGTGGGTGGTTTCCACTTGACAGTTTGACTCTCACTTTAAGGCTATTCCCGAGCTCCAGGGCATGCCAGAGCGATGATGAACTCATCCATCAGCGTGCTCCTCGTGCTGCTTCTTGTGAGTGCATTTCCTGTTGATTTGATTTGATGAAGACGGTGGCCTCATTAAGATCTAATTTAGTGTATCATCTGAGAGATCTGCCATCTCCGGATGAAGCTCACCTGCATCCTCGTCACTTCTCACTACCTCAGGAAGGCTGCAAAATCCCTTGAAAATGCAAGGGAAGAAATAGGCAGGGACCCCAAGGACAGATGGGCGGCGGAGGAAAAATAAAAGTCGCATATGAAGGACTTTTCAGGACGAGAACACTGAGGTTTCCTCTTTTCAAGAAAAACACCAGCTACAGCGGCCACAGTGAATCACAGTGGCCTGGAAACCTGACAGCAGGGAGAAAGGACTCAGGCTATAAACGAGTCTACGAGCAAATATAGTGACAATGACTTTCCAGCAGTCCGTCATATCTAAAGACATGCAATTTATGTCCGTAAACGTTGCTCAATCCATGTGGAAGGGGCCCTGTAGACTGGAAACAACCACTTATAAAACACAAACTTTCCCCCCCTCTCTCTCTCACTCTTTTACAATAGAAATAGTTTATGTCTGTAAAGCTTCATTATGGGCTCTTTCTTGTCCAAATTCAAATTCAGCACGCAAGAGTTGCACTGAAATCATCTGGAAGCTGTCCAAGAAACAGTTTCCACTTGTGAGAAGGGGCCTATCTGTAAATGTGCTGCACATGCTCTGCGTTGCATGCACTCGCTTAAAACTTATCATAACATTCATAATAGCTGCAGGTCTGCTGCGCTGTCCTGGAATTGCATTTGCTGTAAGCGAGAAATAATAGTGACGAGCAGTAATTCACAATAACTGGAGCCAGAGAGAGACTGCCTCTTACCTTGTTATCTATGTGTGCCCATGATCCAGTTGCAGCTGCAGGATTTCTGAAGATGAACTGATTGTGGGTTGTAAGTTATCACCGACAAGCGACAAGAAGAGCGGAAAAAATGCCAACAGATGCAGAGAAAATCTTCCAAAAACAGTGGGCTGATATCCGGAAACTGCGCTCTGGACTAAGCGCAGAAATAACAACATGAACACGCTGCACTCTGGCACGAAGATCTTCTTCTTCTTCTTTTTCAAAGGTGCGTAAAATCCAGAGTGACGTTGACAGAGGCGAATAACCTGCAGCGGCCGACGTGTTTCAGAGTAAAGTTGCTTTTTTTAAATAAAAAAAAATTCTTCGCCCTGCTCTTTGCTTGCCTCAACACACACTACAGAGAGGAGAGAGCCGAGTTTCTCCCTGGAGCTGCGCCTCTGATGTCAGCAACAACGTGAGCTCCAGGGAGTGGTGACGCTGTCCGGTGGTGCGTTTCCACGGCAGCGGCTACAAACCTCAGAGAGTACCGCCACACCGTGGACATCAGGGATAAGCGCACATTCATGTGTTCCCGTCATGTGCTCTTACACCCTGCGCTGCAAAGTTAAAAGGTGGATGGAACTAAAAAATCATTAAGTTTGCTGATCACGAATTTGACACCTCTGGAAAAACCTCATGCACCTTATAGCGGTGCCACCCGACAGCAAAAAGAGAGAAGAGCCGAACTGAATTTTTTTTAAAAAGGAAAATAGTTCTGTATTTTTTCCCTGTGCAGAATATAGATTTGAGTAGTCCGTGTGTTTTCAACCAAGTACTATAAGCAATCTGATGAAAACAAGAAGTCAAAGAAGACATATTGATAATATTGTGTAATTTAGCAAATGTACATATACCATATGCAGCTAAAGAGCCAGCCATCACAATGCAGTGGTTGATGGGTTGAGGACAGCCACATTAAAAGTTATGAGGCTCAAAAAATCCTCATCTCCACATCTGGCGTGAAGACAGGGCAGCACTGTTGGTCCTACTGTGTTTTTTTCTGTATCTATACTAAGCTTGTGGAAGTTTTGCTTGAAAACAGTCATTTTGTATTTTGCACTTGGATAAAGTAAAGCCAGGGTGGCAGCAATTATTTATTCAGGTAAAATCTCCTTTTGAAGACCAACCCTGCCAAGGATTTCGGGTTGTTTTTTGAAGGGGGGGGGGGTGATTAGTAGTCCACACAGTGATATGCCTGCCTCATTAGTGCAGCCAATGTCAACATAACTCCATTTTAAAATGTAGATAAAAAGCCAGAACACCAGACTAAATTACTGAAGCCTCACAAAATGACCACAGAAATCCTCTCTTCAGTCTGCAGCAGCCATTACCGTGCAGGCACATGAACTCGGTTCAAATCTGTCAGCAATACCATTTTACTGTTAGCGTGGATCGTAATTTGCATCTTTTTCCCTGCATGTCAGCTGATGAGAGCACAGACACCAGTCTCCATATTTGTCACACACAGACAGTAAGCGCATGGCAGCACACTGTTAACTGGACTATAAGTATTACATCTCAGTAAATGACAAAAATGTCCCACTTAACCACAAATAGCTACACTGTTTTGTCTCTCATTTGATAGCCGAGCATTTGCTGTGTGTAGCCCAGAAAAAAAATACCTGTGTACTAAAAATGATTTATAATGGGCGTAAAAATGAAACCTCTGGGAGTCCTGTCTTCCCTTTTCTGTGTACTGTAGACAATTGGAATAAGAAATGCTTAACTGACCTTGGCCCCAGCATCAGATTAGTTTCAAACTGCACTGTTTTACTGTGATTACGCATGCCCTTGCTCTGTGTAAGACTGCTTCAGTGCAATGAATATCAATTGTGCATTTGCATCCCTCTATGGATTTGAGTGCTTGTAGATGCTAAACTGTGCTGCAGATGAACACGACATGCAGCTGTTATGAACACTAACAGCCTGTGTGTGTGTGTGTGTGTGTGTGTGTGTTTGGGGGGGTTAGAGAATTTTAGAGATTTTGAGAGATTTGGGTTCCCCAGAAAAAAACCCCACATACTATACCATTAAATATTATGCCACATACTTCCATGTATGTGGCATAATATATAAATCTGAGTGAATTTTTGACACATCTTTCAGTGTGGTCTGTGATCTCTGACTGCTGTATTTCTTCAGAAGTTGTGCCTAAAGAGAAACTACCTTAAATCACCCCCTTACACAAATCAATCCTTTTCTAGCTCCAGCCTTGTAATGCGTGCCTGTGGATTGCAGGTCTGTAGCTGAGCCTTTTTTGTCCAGGGAGTACTGCGTATTGAACCTGCCCTGGCTTTCCCTGGGTGCTGGATAAAGCTGGTATGTGTGGAGAAGGACATGTTTGCATATCGATGCTTATCCTTCTAGCTATCATTGTTTTCAGTCTACATTTTGCTAAGGAGTCTGCTAGAAAAATCCATTCATTCCTCTCTGGCAAACTGTGGCTGATATTGATTTGTTGGAAATCAGTCTCAGTCAGATTGCACCTCAGGGAAGCTTCAAAATACTGGGAAAGTTTCCCTCTCTTTAAAAAAAAAATAAAACAGATGTTCAAATAAGCTTTACTAGTATCTTTAGCAGTTTCCTGCTCTGACAAGTGCCTCTCGGGCATTTTGTGTGGTTTTTTTGTTTTTTTTTGTGCAATGGGACTGAAATGGAGGCTTGGCTGCTGCCTCAAATTTTCCAGACTGCAGAAGACGTCTAAAAATAAAGGCTTCTTGCTGTGATGACAAAGAGGGATTTAAAATCTGATTCAATATAACAGAGTAAGGTTATCATGTCAAGATGTTTTTCTGCAGAGAAACTGCAGAAAATGGTGCCTTTCCAGATGCGCAAGATGCCAGTTCCATGGGTACTGATGCACCCCTTTATCATCAAAGATGCGGGCTGACAACAAGTTGGATGGTCTGCAAATTCCTGAGCCCATGCAGTGATTTCCATGTTAACGCAGTGCCACTTGATGGGCCCAAAGATCACGGGTATCTGGTATTGATTTTTGGTCTTATCCCTCTCACATGCCACCTGGAAAGCTTAACATTCTGTTTCTTTACTTATATATTTTCATAATTAAATGCCTTCACAGAAACAGCCATAACTTAGTGTTCACTGAAAGCACTTTTGCGCTGCTGTACGTAATAAAAGAAGATCAGAGAAAGTGCCTTTAATATTTATTTTTATTCTTTGTCACGGAGTTCTCTCCAGAAAAACAAAACAACTCCTCCCAAAAATGATGGCGTAGTCAGCAAGTTCTGAAGGTGAGATTTTATTCAGCCGGCCTCCCAAAACTATTTACAACGATGCCAAGGCAGGAAAAATACATAACAAATGATTTTAGAAGGGGAAACGTTCCCTTTTAAACCCGATGCCCCTCCCACTAGGCACTATTTCCCCACTGGACAGTCAATCTTCATCTTTGTTATAAAATAACTAAACGAAGAAATTATATTAACATAAATATTTACCTGTATCTTAAAGAGGTGAGTCTAAAGCAACAAAAGAAAAAATAAACAAAAGAAACAAAATAATGTAGTTCACGTGACCCCAAAAGTGCGTGCAAACCTACTATTTCACCACTGGAAACTCTGAGCCTCGTCTTGCGCTGCCGACTCTCCAAACCGAGGCACCCAGCAGACTAAGCACACCATTTTGACGACCCGTAAGTAAACAAAAGAAAAGGGCCACTCGCTGTCGGCTTTGGTAGCGCAGAGAAGATGCGTTTACTGTTTTAGCTCTCTCCCTGGCGTTCTCCCGCTGCCGACTTAACTAAACAGCAAAATGCACATAGGCAGGTGGATGTGCTTTCATGTCCGCTGCCCGTAATCAGTGACCGCGGTGGCGTGCCGTCACACTTACAGAAAGAACTATAAATAAATACATTGATTTAACATATTTCGATTGATCTGCACGTCTCATCAAAGGATCCTATTCCCCGGAGCTGCAGCTTGAGGGAGGGCTTTACTAGAGGACACTGGATAACCAGCACGGCCCTGAACTCCCTGTCCTCACTGAAACACACATATGTACACATCTGAAACATAACCTCGCTTTGAATGTGTTACATACTGTAAGTTCTAGCATTTTTTCGCCCCCTCATGTTTACAATTTTAACACTAAAAGCTCTTTCAGTGGTTTGCTGCCTTACCTGGGAGTGAAGCTGATCTTAAGACACTGGCTGCAGCTGGTGGCATGGTGCTCCTTGGCCCCGAGCAGTCCACAGTCAGGTGCTACTCTAAATGCGTGGGAGTCCCCTTCATCTGACTCTGTATATGGTGAATCACACACACACACAGGGCTGACATGCTATGCAAAGCAATTTGGGCTTCAGTTTTTCAGTATAACATAACAGATGTACATTTGTAAGCAATATAAAGATTAATCATAGCTGTGTGTTTACTTGTAAATGATTTCCAGTACATGTGGGCCCCGTGGCTGTACAGATTTACTTCTCTGGTTTGTGTTTGCCCCAAATAGCAAAACCCAAAGTCCACGCTGTCAGCAGATAAACGCAGTGCTGGAAGATCCAGACGGGCATGGAGCGGGACTGTCTGCACAGATCAAATCGACTATATGACATCATATAGCAGCTCTTAACCTAATCATTATACACACATTGAACACGTGTCCCTAACCTGCAGGGTGTTGTTGGTGTAGTGAATCAAGAGGTTTTGCTTGAACCACAGCTTCCTCTGCCCATTTGCACCGTGGGTCAGCATCACCTCAGAAGGGATTTCCTCATCCGTCTGGTCCACGTAGTCCAGAAGGGGCAGGGAACAGTGGAAGGCCACTTTGACCTATTATTTAGATAAAAGAAGACAACGCTTACAGATAATAATTCAGATCAAAATCTAACGATGCCACGACAACCAAGACTCATCTCACCTGCATGCTGTGTTGAGGCTTAAGGACTAAAACTTGACTGTCACCAGTGGGAGGATTGCTGGAGCTGCTGGTACGGGCTCGAGGTTTTGGCTTGACCACTGAGAATGGAGGCTGAGTCCTCAAGGTAAAGTGTAGGGGCATTTCTGAAGTGTTTTTCAGTTGGAAGCTTTGTGTGGTGTCAAATTCATGCACTACTATCTGCAGGGGAAAAAAAGCAAGCCAGAAAACGACTGCTCAGAAATACCTTGAGATCAATAGCTTATGTATGCACTTCAGCAAGTCAGAGCACTGTTGATTAGAGCGGTACATCTCTCAGACCAACCTCCTTGTCTGAGTGCACGTTCAGTAAATCACCGGCCGAAGCACGAAACTCCAGCACCCCGTCGTCCTCCTCCATCTGCACTAACAGCCTGCAGTGACGGGAAGTCAAGAGGAAGATATGCAACTCAATCAGACCACCTCTGAGCTCTTTTTTTTGCCCAGCCTCAGCTTATTTTAATTTAGGAAACATAAATCGAGTTGGATGCATTGGGTGTCTGGGTGGGCATAAATAGCAGGAATATAGCTGCTTACGCTGCAGTCTTAACAGCTGCTAGTAGATCCACTCTGACAGGCTCTAAATCCAAACCCTGAACCCTCCCAACTTTACCAGGAACACAAGCAGCCAACTGAAATACACACAACAATAAAGCATGGGGATCTAGACTGGATCACAGTTATCTAATGTTTGCATTTTACAGGATTTAATATTGAATCGTACTGTTTCACATATTAAGCATCTTACCTCAGAGTCTAGGCTCATGAAACCCAGAGCCAAGCCGACAGATCTGGACTCACGAGCAGACTCAGAAAGAGTCAAAGGAGTGAAAGACACGTGGATGGCTCCGCTGCTCTTTGCTGGAATCACCTTGAGATTTACAAAGAAATGCATCATTATTCAGATGAAGTAACAGACAAGAAGCACGTGACTGAAATCTTCTGACCGTACTATCTGTTGCGGCGTGATGCAGAAGGGGTAATCTGAGAGGTTGCCCACGTGGGGCCTGATGTGAAGAGATATGAGTTTTTTCTTTGCAGGGGAGGGATGAAAACAAGCCTTCTCTTCCACCTCACGCTCGTCTTCAGACAGAAGTTCCTCCTCTTCCACATCCTGAATCAACAGAAGAAAGCCGGGTTGAGCCAGTGAAGGAAGAAAACGTGCATTTGTGTGGATTTCCCACAGGCTGTGCGATAAAATCCTTATGCATCTACATTGTGGTGTTAAATATACTCACAGTCGAGCTTTGGAGAGAAGCGCTTGTTCCCTCAGAGAGTGTGGTGTGTGTTTTTTCCCATGCTGTTTGAAAGATTCCATCGGAAAGCCTCAATGCCCCGCTCAGCACCTCATTGCCATCAGCATCTTTAAGCGGGAAGGCGTCTCCAAACAGCACCATGACATCCAGCAGTTTACAGTCATTCTGATCTATGTTGTAAGTCTCCCAGTCCAAACGGATATCTGTCACCGAGCCAATATTTAAATGGGATCATTTAGAACTTATTACTTAAAGCTGCATTTATATAGATCCTGTCCTACAGGCAAGTGCAATTCAAAGTGCCTTCCTGTTGATTAAAGAGCTGATAATGGGATTTCACAGTAGCAGAGACAGCAGACTTTCACCAGCATTGAAAGCCACTCGAAAACACCAAAATAGCACCTGCCACAAAAAATGAAGCTCTGTTTTCTCAGCACCATCTCAAATCAGTCTATTAAGTATTATAAATCTTCTTTGATTTTTTTTTCAGTAATAAGCAGGAAGGCATTTACTCCAACAGAGAGGAAATGAGAGGGTCATTAGGTCTTTTTCCAGCACAGTGTTCGCTGAGCACACTTACCAAACATGGTGGGATTGTTTATACGAAGAGATCGAGAGACCGTGTCTCCGCCTGATACATGAGTGCCAAACCTAATGATGACAAGAGGAATTTCAGATTAAAAGACATAATCGCTCATTAAAAATTCACAAATATGGGTACAATATGGGTAACTGAAGAAATGGACTGTGGAACAAACTGTATGATTGGTCCCTGGTTCTGGTCCTGTGATTGTGGGCCTGTCATCAGGAAGTAGAGGGGGCAGCCTTTCACTGTCATATGTATGGGAATACACACAGGCTCAAGGTCCCCCACCTGGATCAAAAATAAATTGATGAATTAAAATAAAGAACGAGACAATTTAAAGTGATCAGAGACTGTGTATGAAAGATGGATGTGACAAGCGAGGGGCAGATAGAGAAGAACAAATGAGGGCTGCTTTCTCTTTGAGCTTTCCTAAACTCAAGGTGTCTCCCCCTGCTGGCCATTAGAAAAAAAATGCAGGTTTAAAGCAATTCCACGACGGCATTACTTTTCAGACTTGTTAGCTACACATGTATCTGCTTAAGCGACATACTTTGCATATGAGGTGGTCTCTGTACTCCCCCCACATGTCAGTGTAGGCAGTCACATCCAGAGTCTGACTTTCAAAGGGTCCCAGTATCCCTGCGCTGGGCGTGACAGAAAAAGCAGCACCTTTTCCATGAGCCAGCAGGCTACTCACAAACTCTGACAATGAGCAAACAAACACAGACTCATAACCCATCGTGTTAGAGCTCCTTTTTGCATTATTTCAAAAGCTCGATTTAAAAATAAAGCATACCCTCGTGTGCCTTTTCCTCTGCCTTCTTAGCTTGAACGGAGTGGAGCGGATTCATGGCATATGCAAATCTGCGATTAAGATGCAGCCAGCGTCAGATTTTCTGTCAAAGTAAAGTTATTCTTTGATCAATTATTCAGTTCAACAAGCGCGCTCCCTCTACCTTTTCTCTGGCTGGTTATTTGGCTTTGAGACATGGCAGGTGAAGTATTCTGCCTCTGCCGTAAAAGGAGCAGGGATAGCAGTCTGATTGGTTATCAGTAACTGCTTGGTAACAGCTCTCTTCAAAATGACACCATCTCCAAAGTCAAGTACTGGCGTTGAAGGGCTTTGACCATTTGGACTAGAAAGGGAAAAACAGTTATTTCAGTCTATGAAACTGAGTTATTTGATGCAGCGGGTTTTTAGATACAAGGCAAGTTTACTACCAGACACCGGGCAGTGAGTAAGACACACTGAGATTTTGGGGTTCGCCCACAATTCCAAAAACAAGAGGGGAGTTCATTCCCTGGACTTCACAGACAGCAGCGACCTCAGTCAGCTCCAGCTGGAAGGAAAAAAGGTAACACAAACAGGAGGATAACGCATCAAAAATCAAGCGATAGAGATCGAACGTACAAACTTTTACCCCCCACTGTCACCAATTTTATTTTATAAGCTGTTCTTTCAAACGTCAGGTGTGTTAAAAAAAAAAATGTTGTAGACTAGCACTTACATCTGTGTGAGCAGTAAAAGTCACTGTGATTTCCATGCTGACATTAGGTCCCAGAGTACCAGAGGAGGGGTCAAAAGAGGCTGAACACACTGAAGCTTGTCTACCCTGGAGCTGGGCCTGTTTAAAGCAGCAGTAACTAGTAAAAGACAAGCTCATTTTAGCCAGTGTAACCACTGGGAAAGATCCATTTCCCATCGGTAATATGTACTGAAGCAAACTTATGGTGTATATTATACAGATTTAAATGGCAGGATTTTGTGCAACCTAATACAGTAAATGTTAAAGTGTTAAAACAGGGTTGCGTACCATCCAGCTGAAGTGTGACGGCAGGAGGGTCTGGTTGAAAAGAGTTACGGTGCCTTTGGCAGGAACTCCAAGATAAAGTTCAGGGAAGGACAGCGTGCAGTTCAGAAGACAGACCTGGGGAGACTGTACATCTGCTCGCACTGACAGGTGACTGTAAGGAACACACAGGTAGTGCTACCTGTCACTTACTCACATCAATCTTATTGTGATTAATATAATTTTCATGGATGGTGCCCCTCGACTAAGTAAACTGTACTTCCTTACCATCCTGTCCCATTCTCCACAGTCAGTTTCAGCTCTGTTTCAAACTGCTGGCAGGAATGTGGCTTAAAGAGAACATCCACATTGCAAGAGGCCAAGGGAGGCAACAGACCCCTGCATGGCTCTACTGAGATCTAAACAGCAACACAGAGTACTTATATGGAGTCATATTGTGAAAAAAATAAAAATAAACACAGAGAGCCTATCTTTGATTTTGTCACAGGTGTATCCTCTGTACCTGTGAGTCTTGATCCATGTCCTCCAGGATCCAGGAGGCATCCAGCTGGGTGATATTGGTAAGGAGCAGGGTGGTCTGAGTCTGCTCCCCGGTCCTTAAGAGTCCAAAGTCAATGCTGGGCACACTGAGAGTCACCGTGGGGCCCTATTTAACGCCAACGAGTGATAATAATGTCATGGCAACAGAGTGTTAATGTGGTATGGTAATTCATACTTCTGTGCGGTTCAATCTTACTTTGAAGGATACTTCGATGGCCAAAGTGACGGGCTCGGGGCAGTGCTGTATGTGGCATGCCAAAGTGGTCACAACCTTCTCTGCTTTCCCTCCCGTCACAAAAAGATTGAAGTCAAAACATTCGTTCTCCTCTGGACGCAGCCACGTAAAAGCCAGAAGTATCGATAAATAAATAAAAAAGAATTAAAAATGCTATGTTTAAAGCTTTGAGTACTGACCAGTGAAGCCTAAATAAATTCTATTTCTTTTTCTGTATCATAATACACATCTACTGTGTCACGCACCTATTCTGCCAGCAGATGGCTCCACTTCCATCATGTGACAGCTGCTTTCCGTCCTCTCCCATTGAAAACAGATAAAGGTTCTGCTGTGGTTCCACATCTCACACACGTACGACAAAGGGAAAAAGAATGCTTAACAGTGACACCGACACAGAAGGATGTGATTTAACTCTGCTATAAGAAACTAACCTTGAACTGCCTGCAAGTGGGTGTGTCAATAAAAATCTCTCCAGGGATTACAACAGCGTATGGCTCCAGCAGGATCTGATATGGCTCTGTTGAGCCCTTGACCTCTATTTCCATGATGATGACGTTTGTTATCTTGGAGCCAGGCTGCACAGGCTGAAGGACGCTAAATTTCCCAAAATTACAAATTAGAATAAAAAAACACAAAAGCAAGGGAGGCACTGTTATGTAAGCACGGTGTATGATGCTGGAATTCTTGAGATATTATGATTTGAATTTATTCACCTACCTGCTGTCAGTGGGTTCTGGTGGCAGCTGGGGGACGTCTCTCAGGACTAAGTGACAGACACTGTGGTAATCCTTTAACTTAAGAAAACACAAACGCTCCTCATATGAAGTTTTTTTTTTAACTCACACTTAAGTACTGCAGCATTCTTCGGGCATAGTTATATAATGAATGCCTGATTTTTTCCCTGTAATTTCTCCTGAGTCCTATTTACCTCTTTAGGGCAAAAGAAGAGCAGATACTCTTGGTCCTGGCAGGGAGCCAGAATCCCTGTTGAGGGACTGACGTGGAAAACATCATCCGTGGCCAAGTGGAACTGAATATGTGAGGCTTCAGGGGTTTCCCCTGGAAGTAGAGGATGCAGGTTGGGCTCCACGATCTCCCAGTGAAAAGGCAGCTCCAAGTGGCTTTATTCCGAGATGAAGAAAAGAGAAAGAAAGAGACACATGAAGGGAAATTCTTAGTCTATTCATGCTGCTGCAAAAAAGAGCAAAGCAGGGTCAGAAACAGAGCAGAGAATCTCAGAGTTAAGGAGGTACTGGAGCTCAAACCCCATGTTTTGTTACCCTGTGGCCAAAAAACTGGAAAGGAAGGTTTCGTGTAGAGGCTCTGTAATTAATAGAATCCATGAAGGCGTGACTCTTACACATTGTTTCTGATGACAAGCTTCTTCTGCTGCACAGAGTGAGGGTTGCACGGGCTGAAACGGACAAAGTGCTCTGCAGTGAGATCATGCATCTCCCCAACCACAGGAGGCTCCTCCTCCCCAGATACAGACACCAGCTCCAGCGCGATCAGCTGGCCCTCACCTGAGAAACAAACACACATTGCACGAGATGAAATTTCAAAACTACATAATTTATTATGTAGCACAGCTCTTTGCCATCGCAGGGATGTACCTTCAATGGAAATGTCTTTCACCTGGCAGTTGTCACAGACAACAGTGAAAACCTGGCAGATCTTCTCTGCAGTGGTTGGAAAGAAAACCACCTGTAAACACACGGCAACAACATTTTTCTACATGCTGAGTTTCCACATGTACAGTCAGCTGATTACAAAGAAATGTTGGGGAAACTTGGGAAGTATCCTGAAAAGGCTTTCAGTCATTTAACTAAGAGGGAGTTTAAGGAAGAAAGGAGGAAGAAGACTCACTTCAACAACAGTCGCCTCTCCTGGCTGCAGTACAAAAAGGGAGGGACTGATCGCAAAGGGTGGCTGCTCAGAAAAGTATGTTCTGGCCAAAGACTATATAAAGAAAAATGGAGCTATTTAGCATTAGACATCTGTTAGTTGCAGATCAAAGTGACTAAAAGAGTTACTACATTTATGTGTCTCAGTTCTTTACCCTAAGATTGGAGGCTGGCCACTGGTTCTTGGGGATAATGCAAAAGGTCCCAGTGCTAAGACCCACATTCTGGCACAGGAACTCAACAAACTTAACTCCTCCAACGAGACAATAACCACAGTCCAGGACTCTTGGCACTGACGAATAAGAGGGAAGCAAATTAAGTAACTAATGTACATAACAACAAGATGAGTCAGGAAGATTGTAGCGAAAACATACGGGTGAGTATGGGAGGAGGTCTCCATGCCTCAATTGGAACCAGAAACGAGTCCTCACCCTGGGCCTCCACCACTATAAAGTCCTTGTAGTCTGCCAGGGAGTCTGGAGCAAAACGTAGCATGTACTTACAGCTCATCCCCGGGGCAACAACGCCGCCTTCACCGGGGAATCTGCCTGCCGAAACATATCACAACTGCTTTTTTAATTACAACCGTGCAACTCTGCATTCAGTTTGGCCCAATTCAGATCTTCAGATAACTTGTTGGTAGTTACAGCATGTGAAACATACAGAGGAGCAGCTGCGCCCGCAGGAAGGCTAAAACTGCATTCCAAAATGTGACTTTTTTTTTCGTTTTTTGTTTTGTTTTATCAAAGCTCTGCGGCATTCCTTTTTGATGTAATCACTGCTGCTTGAGACTCTTGATTATTTCCTCACCACATCTCACATGAGAATGTTGCACCAGCCAATCAAAACCAAAAGCAGCTTACCCAGGCCAACAGAGAAGTAAGCAGTGGTGGGAGGGATGACTCGGATATGGCGGCTCGAAGAAGTCAAGTTTTTAAGCTCCAGTGCAGTCTGAGACAGGAAAAGGGAGGCCGGGGCTCGTTACAGTGCAACAATTTGCAGGAAAAAAGGAGGGTTCAGATTTTTTTTTCTTCTGCGACATGCTTAATTATTAAAGATCTGAAACACACCTCATAGATATGTCCCACGCTGTAGTTGGTGAAAAACACCACTGAAGGCTTTGCTAGGAAGACTGGAGCAGGCTCATCAGCCGGGCTTTTAAAGTAAGAATAGAGAACCGCACCTGAGCACTGTGTGCACTCACAATAAAAACAGGCAAGCAGGAAAAGGCAAATAGAAAAAAATCAGCTGTGGCTTTCAGGCATACTATTCATAACAGTTTGTCCTTTTTGGAGACACTCGGCTGTACCAGGAGTGCGTTTCTACTTAAACATTCAATGTGTGTGTGTGTCTAGTAGAGTGTGTGCGGGTGCATTTGATGTAAAACAGCCTAGCTCCTACATATGACACTGCACAGTGTTCAGAGTATCAACTTACACATCTCTGCTTTGGCACGAACAGTTGTTTGCCGTTGAGGTAAATGATACTTGCGTTTGCCGCTGATATTGAAGGGGGATTGTCTTACATAAGCTTATTGGATTTAGCATGCAAAAATTTTATATCAGCAACCTGCCTTAATCATTACATGTTTCCCTATCATAAAATGATAAGGATGTTCTGTGAAATCGTCAAAAAGCCTTTTATTCTCTTTAATTACCTTTTCTCGCCTGTGCATTTCCTCTCAGGCTCTGCCATTACTTTGGTTCTGGGCCTGATCAGGGACATGCCGCCCTGCTGTGCATGTGGGGGAAGGAAACGTGGATTGCGAAGGAAGCTGTGGCGATCGTTCAGCTTCTGAAGTTTCTCCCACGCCTCCGCTCGATCCTTTGCACTTGGCTCATCCTTCCACTTCGGTTTGGACTTGATCCGGTTTGGCTTGGAAGATTATTGTATTGGATTTATGTTTATATTTATAGCACACTGATGCAATACACTGTCTGTCCTTCAGGCTTGCCAGATAGTCGTTTTTGTTATTGTTTATCAACCTTTTTTTTAATTGCATTTTTTTTTATAAAATCATAAATTGCAGTGAAAAAGACCTACTCTAACTCTGCGCAGTAAAAGAGGATCATAACAAATACTTGCAGTGTGAATATTAGCTGCAGTATATAAAGACCTGATCAAACTCTCACCTCCTTGTGGGTTTTCTTCCTCCTCGGGGTGTCTGAGCAGGACTCGAAGGTCACACTGTGATCTAACTCTGTGACTTCTAAGTGAGCCTTTTCTGGGCTTGGGATCACAGTGCAACCATCATCCTGATGCTTATGCGACACGTGCATGGAGTAGGCAATGGTGGGTTTGGCAGGATTCCACTTTTCTGACAAGAAAAGCAAGAGTGTAGCACTGAGTCACCAATCACTAATAATTTATCATAATAATTAGATAAGTGTTAAAGAGGGTACCTGCTGCTGGTGCTCGTACGTGTGGCTTGTGTCTCGCTAAGTAGTCTTTTGGGGAAACCAGATTGTTCATTTCAAGAAGATTTTCATCCACATACCAGTTAAAGGCTGATTTGACTGAGTATACACAGAAAAATAATATCAAGGCATTTTTAAAAAACAAATATGCGTAAATGGTTACATTGAGCAAGCACGCTGAGCACTTCAGGTTTCCATCTCACCTGTAACCAGTCCCTGGTCATCACAAACACCTGTTGTCTCCCTCATTCTCTCATAGGCCTGGGTTTCTGTGGCTGTAGCCGATGCTCTGGCCTGAATGATGTGACTCTCCAGCATGTCTGCCTCCTTAACACACTGGTCAAATTCCCAATGAGCCTGTGTGGCGGTGGGGGGGAAAATAACATTTATAAGTGCATTATTCTTCAGTTGACTTTGCACAGTGCGTTTTTTTTTAATGCTGTAGGTGAGTGTGTTTGGTCACCTGCTGGAGCTCTTCAGCATATCTGTCATGATAGCTGCCTCGTCCACTTTTCGGCTTAAGCTTAACCAGGTTGGATACAACGTCTTTTCCAATGATGTCGTTTGTGTAAAGATGCTTGAAGATGTTTGCTAATACGTGAGAAACGTCCTAGAATACCACGAAAGAGGAGAAAACGTTTTATCTCATTTTTTAAAATGAAATTTAAAGATGTCAGGGCTGTATTTGATCTTACCTGGCACTTCCCAGACGCGGGTCTGTGCGTGTTCACAGACGGCTCAGCGCGCAGCTCCTCTTCCATGGCTGATACCCCTGGCTAAATGTTTCGCCAAGAAAGACAATTATTGGTAGGATATGTGGAGTCAGTTATAAACTGCGGATAAAAAGTGGAGTTTGTTTACGTGGGGTTGGTATAGCAACACAAAACATTCCCCTCGACACCGGAAATGACATCGTACCATGTTTATAATGTATCGTTATCATTATTAGTAGGATTAGTAGTAGTATATGGAAGCTTCCATAGTAGTACATTAATTGTGTTAAATTGGTTTATCTTTTTCTTCTTTTTTACGTTGTTTTTATTAAGGAAACATCTTGTTAACAAATATAAAGATAAAACGAGGAGCAGAGCACAGGATGAGAAAAGTATGCCGGGGTGTAGGCTTCTACAATAAAGACACTGATACAAAAACAAAAAACAGAAAGAAGATATTACAGACATTATGATAAATTAAAAACATTCAATGACTTGCGTGTTTACAGCTTTTTTGCTTGCACTCTTGTAAACAGTGGATAAATATATATATTTATCCACAGTAGTTCTATTTCCTTAACCAAAACTGTAAAAAAAAGGGTGAAGATGATGAAAATTGACATTTGTGGATATGGAATTTGCCAAATATAACAATTAGATTGTCAGTCTTTTGTTTGCATTCGTATTTTTTCGATGAAAACCAAAAATAAAATGCTCATATTAGTGAGAATTTAGTATCAATATTACAAATTTTAAAGTTATTACATTCTTTTCAAAATTTTGTTGTGATTCTTCTTCTACAGTACTTCTTCTTCTTCCGGCTGTTCCCTTTAGGGGTCGCCACAGCGGATCATCTACATCCATCTCAGCTTGCTAAAGGCATCCTCCTCTGTCATAGCAACCCTCTTCATGTCCTCCTTCACTAAATTAATCTTCTCTGTGGTCTTCCTCTTTTCCTCCTTTCTGGCAATCCTGTATTCAACATCCTTTGCCCAGTGTATCCACTAGCCCTCCTCTGCACAGGTCCAAACCACCTCAGCCTTGTCTCTCTAACACTGTCCCTCTGATGTACTCATTTCCAGTCCTGACTATTCTAGTCATTGAGGGAAAAACACCTCCAGCTCTTCCTCCTGTCTTTTTGTCAGTTTGACCGTCTCCAAACCCCAGCAGGTCTCACTACCATCTTATAGCCATTCTCTTTCACACTTGCAGACACTCACCTCCACCCTGCCTACACTCTCTATCTGTTGTTTTGGATGGTTGACCCCGGGTATGGAAAGAATGAATCTCGCAATCTTTAACGTCAAAGAGTCTAACCAGCACTTTCCAGATGACAGGCCTGCTTACACACGTGATAAACTTGAACTGATTGAATGAAATGCTTCTGATTAATTAGGATCCCATCCCATTTTCTGCAGGCTCTGGTATAGTGAACAATGAGTCAAACCACCTCATGAAACCAGATATACCCAAAACATAAAAGCCACATATTGCACTGCAATATTGTGCCTGCTGTACACACGCAGCTGGGTTTCCAAGAAGTTACCTAGAAAGAAAAGCTGTCTGTCATTGAACAATGCGGGAATACAAAAACATGTTTCAGCTGTTTGGGTTACACAAAGTGCTTTGTAAAGCTTTAAAGTGCGGACATGTGTCTGTACTCTTGCGCAAAGAGTAGTTACTACATGAAACTGTGTTATTTAAACTAATTTGAAAGTCAATAGTTTGTGTTGAAGAGGCCAAAATTCCAAAGACACCCAAAACAAAATCCTTCACTGTGTTGATCAAGTGGGACTGTCAAAGAGCCAATTGTTGGGCTTGCTTTGTACGTCCTCGTGGTTCGCCAGACATACTTTTCCCCACAAGATTCGCCCGAATACAAGAACTCATAGCACAGAGCAAACAGGAAGACGCTCATAATAAAGAAGCACAAAGAGGAATTTGTGATCTGTATATTGAATTCCAACAATGAACACTGTTTACCTAATTCTATTTCAAAGCATCTACCCATATCAAGTGACACACACAAACACAACTCATCAGGGGCATTTTTGCCTCTACAAGAGACTGATTGCATGTGCATGACAATAGAAGTCTGGTCCTGCTTGTTTTTTTGTTTTGTGTGTGTGTGTGTGTGTGTGTTTCACTATTGTATAAGCTCAACTTGTTTCTTTAGTGCAGAACCAAGCATTGCATGTCTCAAGGCCAGAAGGCTTTAGTAGGCCCATTTACATTTTAAAAAATCTAAGTAATAATGGCACGGAGATGGTGTCATGTAGAATAACGATAACATTAATCTTGTAGTGCAACCGGTATTTGCAGAAGCACGCAAACGTCTTTAAATGGTAGGTCTGTACCAGACTGGGGCAACACCCTGAAAAAATCAAATCACACTTTGTGTGCCTGAAAACAACAAATAACACACAATGACATTAGTTTAATGTTGCTTCATGCAAATCCATCTATCAATGTCTAATTTGGACTTTAAGAAAGTACTTATCTTTAAGCTAAATTGGTATTTTGTTCCAAAGGTGTAGTTGCCACCGTCAGGAAAGATGCCTTAAGAGTATTTATACTTGTCAGACCGGTGTTGCAGTGGGTGTGGAGTCAAAGCATTCAAGAACGCAGTGGGTTAGGAGTCACTGCGCACTGCGCACTGGAGAGGAACGCAGGCTGGATTTAATTCTTCCACAGGGCAAAAAGACAAGTTTTATGACTGGGATTCCACCTGCTACATAGGGGGCAAGACTTGGACAAGCACCGCGCACGGTGATTTATATCAAATGATATAAGAATGGAGGTCAATAGCACACTTGGAACACATGGTGAGTTGGTCAGTATGAGCGCAGAGATTTACTTTACTTAGACTGAACAGCGCATACGCTTATTTATTTATTTATTTATTTTTAATGTAGTTTTTAATGTATTTACTTATTTTCTGTCAGTGACTTTTAACGGGGTCTAAATAGGACCCTATAACCATGTTTATGCATGACATGTGAACGACGATATATATATATATATATATATATATATATATA
>VUQK01029689.1:5039-20230 GCA_015106715.1 Bujurquina vittata | reverse complement strand
ACCTATTATTATAAAACTTATTATTATAAAACTTCATCTGCAGTCTGCCTCACATGCAGATGCATGTTTTCTTTATAGCCATTATGGTGGCCTGACGCCTCTATCAGCTCAATGCAGCATCCGTGAAGCTGCACTGGATTTCCCAAATAGAAAGACACCGCTGCCATCTATTGGTCATCAGCTAGCATTGGAGGTCAGTGTTTCAGCCTGCGCTCTCGCGATAACTGCGCACTTGTCCGGACCCAAACAGGAACTGAGCCATGGAGCGAGTGTTCGGCGGAGTTGAAGGGTGAGAATTAATTAAAATAGGAATCAAACCTCATTCAGGTTCATTTTTGATAAAGTATCGCTTAAGGCTTGTGTGTAACACAGGCATTTATTCTTGTTATTAGGTCATTTAGAAGCTGTAAACTGCACTGGAAGTGTGTGTGTGTGGGGGTGTGTGTCCCGTGATCAAGTCTTGCTTCTCCTGTTTTGTGGGATGTTAAAATCTCAGCATTTAGTTAAGAAAAAGCATGTAATGAACATGTATTTGTCTGCGTAATATTTATGGGGTCCTTTGTGTGTATTTCTATCAGGGAAGATGCATAAAATGTTATTGTCAGTGATGTATTGTTGCTTTGTCGGTCAATAACTTTGTTCATGTATTTGCCACTTCCTTTCCAGCGGAGGAACTCACTCCAAAGCGGTGTTGCTGTCAGGGGATGGGAAGGTGCTGGCAGAGACAACGGGACCGTCCACCAACCACTGGGTGAGCGGAGTTACTGATGGAGGCAGGTGGAGAAAATGTGGGAAAGGCAGAGAGGGGCCAGATGGTGGCTGGATGAGGGATGTGCAGAGTTCTTTAATGCATATTAAATAGACTGTGTCTATTCATCATAGCGTCTCTTTATTCACCAACAAATCTTATCTGTAACTGTCATTTTTAATTTTATTGTTATTTTTTAGCAAGTTACATTTAACTCTGCAACATTTCTGTCTCACAGTTGGTTGGGGTGGACAAATGTATCTCAACCATCAACGACATGATCCAGAGAGCGAAGGCCGAGGCGGGGCTCGATCCACACACACCGTTATACTTGCTGGTCCGTCGAGCTGTGTGCCAGTCAGGATTGTTGTTGGCTGGTGAAATTGTGCGAGCTCTAAAATCAGATTTGTGTGCGTCTGTGTATGTAGGGTATGTCTCTGAGCGGAGGCGAGCAGAAAGATGCCATTGACAATCTCATCGCTCTCATGAAGGAGCGGTTCCCCATCCTCAGCGAGCACTACTTCATCACCACCGACGCCATTGGTGCCATGGCCACGGCCAGCGATCGTGGTAACCTGCCAGTTTCAGTTTTGTCTTTATACAGCAGCCAATCCTGTTTTCATGCAGTTGACATTTGTGGATACAGTTGAAATAATGAGATTAAAATGTTACAGCTGGCCGCGGTTTGATACTTTAACCTTTTAGGTGTGGCTGTATGTATCCTCTTTAGTGTGTCATCCTGAACTTTATGACTTAATGAGTTCAGTGTTATCAGCATTATCAGTTTTATCTTAAGATTTTTTTTTCTTAAGGCGGTGTAGTCCTGATCTCAGGGACTGGCTCAAACTGCAAATTAGTCAATCCCGATGGCTCGCAAATCGGCTGTGGAGGCTGGGGTCACATGATGGGTGACGAGGGATCAGGTAACCTTATCGGAAAGTCCCGTGTGAATTCTTTATTGCTTCGTAGATCAGACTGAGCTATCTTTCCATCTCTCAGCCTTCTGGATCGCTCACTTGGCTGTGAAGACGGTGTTCGATGCCAGAGACAACCTGGCCGCTCCTCCTCATGATATTATGCATGTTCGAAAAGCCATGGAGGAGTATTTCCAGGTCAGACCCCCAACAGTTCAAAGAAATGCATTCACATAGGCAATGATATCATCTAATGCGTGAAAGTAAATAAAACACTGATTTTGGGCAAAACTCCATTTAGGTGTCAGGTCTGATGGGCATGCTGCCACACCTCTACACAAACTTCCAGAAGTCTCATTTTGCAGGTTTCTGCAAGAAGCTGGCTGAAGGTAGGCAGAGAATAACTGATCAGCTTTGAAATGTCAAAGATTAGGCGGTAAGGTAAAACTCAAACTTTGTGTGTTAAAGGTGCCGTGGCGGGGGATGCTCTCTGTCAGTATGTGTTCACTCGGGCTGGGCAAGTCCTGGCAAAGCATGTAGAAGCAGTCTTGCCTGCTGCACAGGAGGTAACATATACTCACACAATCATGTGCTTTCAGCCATTTATATTCGCATTTCTTTGAATCATCTATTTTTCTTGACAGCCGTTACTGAGCGGTGACCTCGGCCTGCCCATCCTGTGTGTGGGCTCGGTGTGGAAGAGCTGGGAGCTGCTGAAGCCAGGTCAGTGTCTGTTTGGACCCACATCATGAAACCCTTCAATGTAACCACTTTCTCTGCCTGGAGATCTTTCATCAAGAAGAAGTCTGAGTTTCTGCAACACCATCTCTCCCCAGGTTTCACTGAAGCCTTGGATAAAGTGGCATCATCTGACAAGTTCAAGGACCGTTTCCGTAGCTACAGCCTCCTAATTTTGCAGCGGTCTTCAGCCCTCGGTGGTGCCAGTCTCGGGGCCCAGCGTTCTGGTGCTACCATAGCGATGGATTATGCTGCCAATGCCAAAGTCTTCTATCGACACATCATCAGCAGCAGCACATGAGAATGTCGTGCAAGAAGATGTACCGGCCAGTTTTTTAATTGTTAGCCTGATTGTTTTGCACATGATTTTAACATCCTACAAGATTCCAAGACAGCGATCGAAAAGAGTTGAGATCTCTGTGGTTTGAACAGCTGCGTGGCAGCTATAATGACAATAAACATATATTACTTTCATTGTACTGTATAAAGACTTGTTTACATTTATGATTTATAATTAAAAAATAAAGTTGAATTTGTAGACAATATTTGCATCGTTGTGAATAATCTCTGATTAATTCCAATTAAGGGCTGATGCCAAAGTTTCAGTCAGTGCTGTGCAACTTTGCACATGTAAAACCTTGAAACTGGTCACGGTTATGAGGGCCTTAGATGTCACTAGGTAATTCGTAGTGTTTTTTGGACAGGTGGGGTAGGTTTCCTGCATTAAGTCTTCCTAAATTTCATTCATTTTCTTAACAGCTTTTCCAATTCAGGGCGAATAGAACCTATCCCAGCTGTCATAGGGTGAGAGGCAGGGTATGCGCTTGACAGGTTACCAGTCTGTCACAAGGCTAACACAGAGGCAGACAACCACACTCGTATTCACACCTATTTAGAATCACCAAATAGCCATAAACAGTGTGTTTGGGAGAGGATCGGAGCGCCCGAAGAGAACCCACTCAGACACAGAGAGGCCAGAGTCCTTTCTATTGGAAAGGAGAGGAAAAAAACAACTCCACAATCATCCAGCCAAGTGAGGAACCCTCTCCAGGAGGTAGATAGACACAATGGCCAAAGTAAACCATACCACACAGTGGAGGCAGCATGTATGATCGTTTATGGCTTCCAATAGCACTGTGTCAATAGTGTTCCACAGTACAGACCAAGGACTCACCCTGAAAACAACCCAGAAGATTTTAACTATAAAGATAAGATAAAACGTTAATGATTCCACAAAGGGGAAATTTGTGCATTGCAGCAGCCCAGTGAAGAGAATAAGGATGAATAAAATAAATGAAATAAAATATATCAATAGACATATACACATACACACATAAAGGTTGAACATTGCACTTTTTTGGGGAGTGGCAGTCAGTCCCACCCCCAGCTGCATTTCATCTGCTGAGGGCAAAAAAAAAATGATCAAAAGAAAGAACCAAAATTTTTAAAAAATCAAATGAAGACAGCGGTAGTAAATACCTGGCAAAACATGACTGATGAGGAAACCCCTTCTTTTGTGATTCTTGAGAGAGTTTTAAAAATAAGCAAATCACATTTGAGCTGCTTAAAGCAGGGGAGTGTATAAACACTGGCTGTAATTCTACCGTAGAATTCATGTAAATAAACACATTTAATTAAAAACAGTCTGCTGGCCTTCACTCAGAGAGCGGCTGGATGGCCTTTAGCCTTTAGTCCGGCTTTAATATAGTGACAGTGCACAAAGATTACTCAAGGAGGAACTAAAAAAAACATCAATGATGTTTCCCTCTGATCACCTGAAGGTAAATATGTAGATTGAGGTGGAGTTTATTCTTTAATTTGCCACATTTAAATTGAACTGTGCAGCAACATGTTGTTGTTTTCCTATTCTATTAAACTGAAATTCACAGGTTAAAAAGTCCAAAAGGAAAAGAGTTCAGATTAGAACTTTTATTTCAGCTTCAAATAAGACCTGATTTTAGTCGTTTTCTGTCATTTTCTAACAGTGGGAATCACAGAGCAACAAGCAAAAATCAGCCTCCACCAAATATTTGTCCTTTGTATTTGACCACTTGGGGGCAACACAAACAAGCTGTGAACGCAAACCAGCTTCACATGATAATTTACACATTATATGTTAGCGACCTGTCCGGGGTGTAACCTGCCTCTGGCCCTATGGCAACTGATACAGGGTTCAGCCCCGCCCACTTTTCAAAAACAATAAAATTATCAGCTATTTGCACGTTATTACATCCGTGGTTATAATGCAGTAATGCCAGTACAATAATAAAAAATATATATAACACCAAGAAGTGATTTTTCTTGGTAAGAATTAATACTTCACTGCTATAGAGTACTTTAGGGTGTGATATTTTTATTTGTTACTAAAAATAAATATTAAGCATACATTCTTTGACTGAACAAGCCCTTGTGTCTGACAGGGTGTCTTCAGATTTTACTACATAACACGCTATGTCTGACCATCCCTCACAAGGTAAACTCCTGTTTAAAACTCCAACATGCCGGTGTGTGACCCCCCCCCCTCCCCCCTTCCAGATTCATGGCCTCAGCAGTTCAGAGAGATGTCTCAACACTTACAGGAAGGCCTATGGACGCCTCAGGGAGAGCTATTCACAGCCCAACTCCAGCTCAACTGAGGTTGAGCGAGCACCTTCATTTACCGGCCCGCTAGAGGTTGGATGCATGCACAGACTGGCCAGATCATTTGAGTCCATCCATCCATCCACTTCTGCTTATCCTGTTCAGGGTTGCGGGGGGCTGGAGACTATCCCTGCTGACATTGGGTGGGAGGCAGGATACACCCTGTACAGGTCGCCAGCCTGTCGCAGGGCCAACACAGAGAGACAGACAACCATTCACACTCACATTCATACCTATGGGGCAAATTAGATCAATTGAGTGACAGGTCAATTTACCACAGCCCTCACACTCTCTGCTCTGTCTCCCAGCCTCCTTCTTCTTCCTTCCTCTCTGCCCGCGTGCCTTCATTTGGCATCCTCACACCTTCCATTTCCGTGGCAACTCAGGGTGTTGGCTCCATCCTGTAAGTAGACCGGACACAGGATGCAGGAGTTGCCAGGGATGCTCAGCGCTTACTTGGTAAAGAGGGTGAAGGACAGTGTCATGGTGGATATGGTGGAAAGGGTAAGGATTACTTGTGCCTTTCCCCCTCAAGCAGACACACATGCACAGCATCACAGCATGTAGCTGGCAGGTGGAGACACGCTCAGTTTTCTTCTGTTGACAGCAAATGTGTTGCAGCAGGAGGCAAAAGACACAAAGACTGAGATTATCTACAGGAAAGGTTAGATTGCTGTTTTTTGTTTGTTTGTTTTTGCTTGATTCGTGTGGTGTTTGTGCACTTGAGCTGCAGGTAGCAGCTGGTTTCTAAATGACCCCAGATGCTCCTGTTTTTGTTTTGTTTTTTGTTTTTTTTTCAGAGCTTTAAAAATGCGGCTTAGCTGCCTAAGTGAGTAAGTTGTGAAACTCATGTCTTGTCTCCGTTTGTGCATTTGTGGTTGTGGTGTCTTGCAATGATGGTCTGCCCGGCTGTAATCATTTTCTAATACATTCACTCAAAGAAATCAAACTGCAGCACCTGCTCGACACTCCTTCAGGCTGGACTCCTGTTGTCACAAACAAAGGTAGAACCACTGTCTGTCATGCACTCAGTAATTCTATGATGCATGGATTCCCCTAAAATCCATAACATATAAGCTATTATATCTATTACTACATCTATTTTAACTGTTTTTTTATGGACATAAAGAGGTTTAATATGGGCCATAGGCTGGATGCTTCCAGGTAAACTTGTGAGTAGCACCCACCTGGTTTGTGAGGTCAAGGGCTGGACAAGCAAAATTCATTTTACAAAAAATAATAATGTAATTTAAAGGAAACCAGTTATGCTAGTTTCTATCACCACATTTTTCCCCCTCAACTCTAGTGAAATAGTTTTTATCTTATGCTGGGTTTGATTGGCTGCCCCTCCCAAACACATTTGACGGATATAACCAAAGAAAATAAGACAAAATAATCAAAAAACATTGATATTATTGTTATTGACTTAAGGAGCCGTGAGTCTTTGTGTGAAATAGAGTCTCTAAATTGCAGAGGAAGCTGTATTTGAATGAATGCACTTTGTAACTTCCCATTTAGATGATAAACGCTGGGACAGGAGCACCCACCTGTGGGGCTCGAGCGCCCCCTTCCTTCAGTTCAGTGCAGTCAGTGAGCCACAGACACAGATTCCACCTTTTCATCCTGTCCTTCTCACATGTCCCTCTTGCACCATATGTGTTATTTTCAGACACTTTCTCTCCTTTCTTCTTACTCCCAGCTGTGAGAGGAGACCTGAGTGCTTTGAGCTGAAAACCATCTGTCAGAGCAGCGCCCTGCCTCGGGCCCGTGTACAGCCAGCAACTTACTGCACAGAGGCCATATAGATTAAAATTAGAAAAAAAAACCTTGGTGTTTTGTGTCAAATTGGACAGACTGCTGCATTTAAAATGCAGCGTGTTAGTGCTGAATGTTTTAAAAATGCTTCGTCCAGCCACCGCCACATTTCAGGGCAGAAAAATGAAAAATAGAAAACATTTCCAAATGAGACAGCAGTCGAGGCTTGTGTCTTTGATTTTCGGTAATCTCGCCTGAGGACAGAAGCTGACAGTGAGTCGCAGCACAGCGGTAAACCATCTGCTGGCAAGCACCCAAAGGTGACAGGAAACTGTGTACTTGTTGTCATACTCGTGCAGCGGAGAGGCTTAAGTGTTTATGTAGCAGTGGTGGATGAATTAATTGTGTGGGGTTTTTTTTTTTTAGTTTAATAAATGTAAAAATGCCACAAATGATAAAAACGACTTGAGTATAGCATCATTCCAGTGTCTCTGCAGGGATTAATAAAGTTCACTGATTCTTATTGGAGCTCCTGGGGTTCCTAAGAGAACCGTTCCCATTTTGTTTGATTCATTTTTACATTCAGTGGTTTCTACTCGAGCACTCAGAGCACTTTAAACATGTTTTTCTGTGTCTAAGTGCTTTCTATCTAACATTCCCACTCCAATTAACACACAAGGAGCAACTTGAGGTGCAGTACTTTACTTTGGCATGCAGACTGGAACAGCCGGGGATTGAACCACCAACCTTCCAATTAGTAGGTGACCCGCTCTACCTCCTGAGTGGGTACTCCTTTTTATGTGAGCAAATGAAGAAAATAGCTCCTTTCAGTGGTTCTGCTTTATTTAAGCAGCAGGTCTTCATGTGGTCTGGTGAGGATAATTTAATTTTGTCAGGTCAGGTTAAGTGAACTGTGAAACTAGCTGCTCTCCACTGTCCAATTAAACTTTTAACTCTTTTTCGTTCTTATAAGCTTTCCTCATAGTCCTGCATACAGCGGCTTCCCTGTGTACTGGCCGTGGTTCCTGCATATAGATAACCTAGCGTGGTGACTTCAGGAGCCACATACCTCTCTTTCACATGAGCATATATCGGGTGGTTTAATCAACAGCCGAGGGATGTGCTGTCTGGAATGTTCACTAGAGGAGGTCGGGGCTCCTCTAGTCCATTAATCGTTTCCTTCCTCTTCCTTTTCCCTGTTTCACTCTCCTATTGTACAATGTGAACATGGCACATCACTCATACACGAGGCCATCATCAGGATAGTCCGAGACCCACAGTATGAGCTTTGTGCTGCCTAATTTAGTTAATTTAATCCTCCATTTAAATAAAAACTGGGTCACCCCATCTCCATGTTTTGTTTTTTTTCTTCTTTCCTTCACTATATAGCTGTTCTTTAGTTACAACCTGCCTACACTTGCAGGGGTCATAGTGACCTGAGCTGGTTTTACCACTAAAGGTCACCATCAAGCATTCTCCATATCATCATGTTTATAAGTGAAAGGTTATCTCCGGGTGATCTCAGTCTGGTCTGACCACTGCAGCAGCAGATCAGGTTCTCCAGTGAGGCGGTGTTGCTGTGGAAGCACGGACTCCAAGGGGACATACAGCGTTACAAAAACAGACAACTGTTTATCAAGTGGATACTAAAGTCTGACGTTGAGCCATCTTCTTGATTGCAAAGTGAGAGCAGTTCATTCTTAAACAAGGTACTTTGTAGAAAATAATGAAGACAACCTGGAGTAATGAACTGAAAATAAATGAAGGCAAAACTCAAGCAGATTTTAACTGCTCTTTAGCTTTAAAAGGATTGGCCTTTGTTACCAAATCCCTCCCTTATAAAGTGCAGTCTAGATAAATAATGGCAATTTTTAAGAAATTAAAGATTCACGTTGGCTGACCAAGCAACCTCAGCTGTTCGTTTTCAGTGGCGTTACAAAGTCTCCCTTTACAGCTGGACTTCTAAACGGAAATATTATGACAACCACCTGCTGAAAAAGATCCTCTGATATGATCAAAGGCTCCAGAGGGAATGAATACTCATGAATATCTTGGATGATTGCTCACAGAGCGCTCCTGAGTGAGGAAGTGAACCACAAGAGTGAAGAGGGCCAAGCATTTGAAGTGAAAACAATCTGAATTGAATGCTGTTGTAACTTTTAATAACCTTGACTTTTTTTTCACCATTTCCTGCAGCACCACAACCAGGTCGAGCGCTTCGTTTAGTTTGACGCATTCCTGCAAAACTAGTAACATTCCCATCAGCAGGTTTTAATTAGTAAATATAAGCTTGAATGCTGTACATACCGCAGCCACACTTTTGCCACTTAGAAATAAAAGCTGAGCTTATTTTTCTCCATTATCGCTGAACTTCTACAATCAACTGAGCTGGGGGACATTTTTGTTGACATGACTTTACTGCATTATAGTAACGAAGTACTTTTTCTACACTAGATCTCTCCAGTGTGAAATCTTCCCTTTCAGTGGTTTCCCCTAAAACTGCTGCAGACTGTGTGTGCGGTAAGTGAAAGAGAAATCTGGGTAAATCTGTTAAGTTGTAGGACATTAAGAAAGAAAAAAAAGACAGAAAACATTTGTCTTTAACATCTTTATTCATCTTTTTTCATTATTTTTGTTTATATTGAAATTCATACTCTTTTTTTTTTAAACTGCTTTGTCAGCTAACTCAAACAAAAATCACCAAAAATGATTTCATGTTGTACAATCCACCTGGCGGACATTTCTAATGGCTTCACCAGGGTGTCATTCGATTTGACATCTGTGGTCCAACACCCTGAGGAAGTTCCCCTTTAAACTGACCTCACAATCGCTGCTGCTCTCTTTAAGAACACAAACCTGGGAAAGCAGCACGAGTGGACAGAAGCACTACCTGTCAAATACAATGTAGAAAGAAGCACAAGTCTCTGCTTAACATGAAGTAAAATGCACAAGCGATCACAAGATTTTTTTTTCCTGGGACAATACTGCTTCCATTTTCAAGCCAAAAAGGCTGAGATTTCAAAAATAAGTCAGATAAGAATCTGGATTTCCTAAAGAGCATCATTGCATATGCAACTTTTTCTTACTGGCTCACAATTTAATGGATATTATATTCCCACTAGGGAGACACACTTTGAAATCTAGACCACAAAGATTTAAAGATTTGTTGTTTTAAAGCAGAACTTCCTCAAAAAGTCAGTGTCCAGGGGTAGGATAAGAAGAGCAGCAGCAAGGATTAAATACTGACCGCCACATCCTCCACACTGCTGTCCCTACGATGATACGATCACCTCTCCCTACTGTTTCCTCCTACCAACAGGACTGAATGGACACCACAGGCTACTATACCCAGTAGAGACACAAAAAGCCTCATCCTCAAAAACATGGAAGAAAAACAAAGGGGGGGGGGGTTAAGGAAAAAAAGATAGGAGAGGTTATTTGAAAACCTGATTTGGATATGGACACTTGATCTGATCCTGAACAAACCAAGCTGGCAGAAAGGGGCAGTGGCTGCATTCCAGACCAAATACCCCCCAAATAAGGACGAACACCTTGCAAATCCAAACTGAATCGAAGACTAAAGCTGTGAACACACACACAAACTGAGTTTAAGGATTTAAAAACAACAACAAAAAAACAAAAATGAACTTCTCACAATTTTATTCAACTTATTCCGATGCACGATCAGGATACTTGATGAAAAATAAGCATGTTCTCAACAGAAATTGGGAAAATAAGTTCTTCTCCTTGATTCCACCCGTTCATGAGTGTTCAGATCAATTCAGCTGGCAGGGAGGGGCGGAGGAGCTGTACTTGGTTTGGAACAGAGCCGCTGCAGATACAAATAACCATCCCACATCGTTGGATGCATGAGCCGTGACGTCAGAGGGAGCTTTTGACATCATCCGAGCAAATGTTAACGGGTTACCGTGATGACTTTACAGAGCAACAGCAGAAGCCCACCGAGTTCCCTGAAATGTTAGTCCGTCTGACCTCAGTATCATAGTAACCATCAGCTTGCTTGAAATGTTTTGTTTCCCCCCCCAATTAGACACAAATTAACACATTTGGGGAAACAGGAAAACAAAAAAGGACTAACGTTTTGGAATTCAGATTTCATGCTGGCATCACTCCTAGGTAGCTGCCTAATTTTCAATGGACTCTTACTGAGATCTGTGTGCTCTGTAAACATCAACAGTGTCATGTGAATTGCAATGATAAGCTAGCGCCCACAGTAGGGCAGAGCTGGTACTACACCCCCTCCCCCACCCATCCCCAATGTCCCTCAGTTTACAAGAAAAACAAACAGGAAATAAAAAGATTGACAAAACAAAAAGATAAAGAAATCCCCCCACCCCCCAACTGGGCCTGCCAGCACGCCACTGACTTCAAGTGTGTGCGTGTGCATGCTTGCGTGTGAGAATCAGTGTGTGTGCGGCCGTGGCCGCCAGAGTCTCTGAGAATATGAGGGGATCGGTGCGTGTGTGTGTTTGTGCATGTGGAGGCTCCATGGGGGTGAGGGGGACTTCTAGTATTTCTTCCCTGGGACAAATTCCTTTGCTTCAGGATTCAAGACGCTCTTCCTCTGTAGAGGGAAGTGAAAAAATAAAATTATTAGTTTGAACCCAAACTGAGAGTGAGCGCAGTGAAATCAGATGCATCAGACTCACCGCCACTTCCTCCACGTTGCTGTGGTGATCGCTGACCGACAGGCCGTTGAGCTGCTGCTGCAGCTGCCCCACCCCCTGGTTGTTGAGGTCACGCGAAGGGATGAACCAATCCTGGTCCTCCTCCTCCAACATTTCCTGGAAGCAGCGCTCCAAGAACTCCTGCTCCAACAGTTCCTCCTCTACCTGTGAGACAATAACCCGGGTGCAGGGTAGGGGTGGAGATAAGAAAGTTGAACGACGACTGAAGGAGTAGAAAAGTTCAAATGACCATTGATGCCTATACAGTATCATAACAACAACATCAGAAACTAAGCAATAAATCTGCTTGCTCTTTGGCAAGGTTCTTATCCTGAAGACCATCTACTATCTTCCACATCTGGTGGGCTAGTCCTTGCTTTGCTCTGCAGTCTCAGCGAGTTCAGCACCAAGACCCCGTTAAGAAAAGCAGTTATCCACCTGCTGCACTAATTAGAAGTAACCTACAGCCAATAATGACTCTCCAGAGCCAAACGACAACTACGATGGCTGGCTGCAGTCCAAGACAATGGTGGTCGAGTGCATCTGCAGAATGAGATTTTCACTGAAAAAGCAGCTGGGTCCTTACCAAAAAAAACAAAAAAAACCAAACTTTACCCAAGCACAGGATGAAAAACGTTTTGCGTCATCTTAACAGCAACTTGGCCAGCAATTCAGGGCTGAGGTTAATTGGTTAGCAACAACCAAACCTTCAAAATAGGGGAAAGGGATTGCAAACTAGTGAACTGTGCAAACTAGTGAACTAACTGTGGAAGGTGAGGTTGTCTCAGACGGAGAAAAAGACACCCCCCCCCAAAAAAAAAAGTTAAGGGTGGACAGGAATATGCAACCTCATTTTTTGTCAGCATTAAAAAAAAATAAAAAAAAATCAGTTGGACCTTCAGGAGTTAAAGTATTACCTGTCTGTTGTACTCCTCCTCATTCTCCATCCACATGTACTCGGCAAACGGGTTGGCGTCATTGTTCTCTCCCCCATGTCCATTGGCAACCGGCTCTTTGCCTTCTTTTTCCGGAGCACCACCTCCTGGTGTCTTAGCCACCTCTGGACCGCTCATCTCAGCTGGCTCTGTGTGAAAAACACATGTGGACAGGACTGATTGTGAGTGAGGCTGGAATCACTGGAACTCTTTGGTTCATTGTCGCCAGCAATCAGACAGCTGAACAGCAAAGCCACATAACTTTGGCTCATCTCCTGTTCATTAAGCCACAGCTGGGCCTCATTGGTTATTAATTTACATTATCATATTTAAAATCAAAACTCCGAGCCTGGCATTCTAAATTGAATCAGCTATCAGCATCTCAATCAGCATTAGCTACAGCTGGGAAACTGCTCCCACAGTCCCACTGCTCATAAACCCACCAAACAGCAGTTCACCATCTCTCAGGATATGAACAGGAAAAAGACTGAAAGCCAACACCTGCTCGCATTAATCCTGCTCAGTGATATCTAACACATTCCTTCTGCAAACACCCAAATGAGCCTGAAGGCTTAATAGAGTCTCTGACATTTTATGATGTTAATCAATAGTTTTTTCCAGGTGGGTGAACTGCAGTGCTGCTGTGAAAGGCCACAGAAACACACAAATCCAGAAAGACATTAGTAAGACATACAGCACTCTTACCAGGCAAACAAATTCCCACTTTTAAAATAAGGCTGTTTAGTCGAATAAGAAAACACAGCCTCATCTCAAATACAATCCCATTTTGCCACCAAGTAAAGCAAGTAAGACAGTCTATCTAAATATAAAATGTGTCTGAAGCTTGGGGGGGAAAGGGGAGGAAAGAGAAAAGGAATAGCAAAGAAAAAAAGAAACATGGCTGAAAAGGTCTCATTTCCCAAAACCAAATTTCATTGAGAGAAATAAACACTGAAATACAGGGCAAAGCACTCACCTGTGTGCCAAGTGTCCCAGTGTGTAATCCTTTCTCAGAGATACTGAAGCCAGGAGTTTTTACTCAGTTATGAGATTAGATTTAACCCTGCTCTTTCAAATCACAACTTTTAAAAACAGCTGTCCCAGAGAAGCACCAAAGCAGCAACAAACAAAAGGTCCACAACAGGCTGTCACAAACATCTGTGTCAGAGTAGTTCAGTGTGACGATCCCAATGCTGCAAACTTGACTAAAAAGATCTGCCTATATACACACACTGTTACAGTCATGGATGATTAGATTAAATTTGGCCAAAGTTTCAAATGATCAGATCATTGTTTGCAAAAGTAATCTGAGCTAACAGCTCCTCTAAATGCTAATTTTCAGAGTTATTTCTGCTCTGAATGTCAACAGCAGATATGCCGTTCAGACCTTCTGTATGCAAACAGCCAGCCAATCACAGTACTGTTTCAGGCAGAGGATGAACTGAAGGCTGCAAGGAGGCCCAGTGATGAGGATTATTTTGAACTATGAATGATGACAAGCTACTCTAGCTGAGTCCAAAAAAAATTGTACATACGTGTGTGTGTGTGTGTGTGTGTGTGTGTATAGCTGGAAATGGGCATGATAGGTCCCCTTTACACAAATCAGTTACAATTTCATCTACACGCAAATACTACATCTGCTACAGTAGATTACCAAATACAAGTATAGCGGATAACGCTTTAAAATCGAGCCGACCACCTACAATATAAGTGGTTTTTTTTTTTTCCCTAATTTGACTGACTTGTAGTGATAGAAATTGGACCAAGTCAGTACACAACTTGACAGCTTAACAGCAAATTTGGAAAATAAAGAAAACAAAATAAATGTAGCCGCTTCCCCTTTGAAATCCATAGACGAGGAATTCTTCACTATAAAATCATCTTGTCAGCGCATGTCAAGATGTCACATACAAACAAGGCTAAACAACACCAAAGTGATGTGATCAGAGCAGGGTTATTTTTCTGCAGTCAGCAAAGGGATACACATGATTCAATCAAGCAAACTGTGAGTAATCACATGTAATGGTGCTGCATGTTGAATGTACAAGCTGCAGGCCAAACCTGCAACATCAAGTCAAAGCAGCAGCACAGCTCTTAAAAGTCATTAAAAAGACAACAACTGACATCTGTGGGTTCAGTACACACTCTTGGCAATAAGTAACAGTATGTTAGATATTGATCTTCATATCCCAATTGGTTAGAATAATTTAGCAATTCTTAGTACTAAAACTATCCCCTAAACCAGTACAAACAGCCAGTTACATCTTTGGTAGATGACTACAGAGTCAATAGCAGGAATGTAAACTTCCTCACTGAATGGGAAACTCTGTACTGAGGAAGTGAAAGTAAAAACTCTACAACCTCACATGTCGCCCCCATCCAACTACTTTGTTCTCCTTCAGAGGGGCAGTCCCTGGTTAAACATGCCATTTCCAGCTCAGCTTAACATCTAAAGCTTGAGATTGGACACGACATCCACACGTGGCCTGGATACAAGTCAACACGTTATAATAACTTAGCACAATTCTAATTGTGTGTCCAGACCAAATGCCAAGCCACAGTTCCTCTACAGGCCACTTAAGGCTGGCTCCAAACGAGAGTCAATCCGTATTAAAATGTCCAACTATTTGCAGTCAGGCACCAAAACACCTCTGCCCTCTACAGATACTTTCCCCATTAATAAAAGCCACACAGCAGCTTTTTTTTTTTTTTTTTTTTTTTTAAAAAACCCCCCCCTTTGTTTTTTTTTATTTTTTTAAATAAAAGGTGGGGC